>JAVJIF010014084.1:0-93812 GCA_038442645.1 Agave tequilana
ATCTGCCTTGGATTTTACATTGTTCCCAATTGGTTCATAATAGGATGGCCACCCTGTTCCACTGTCAAATTTTGTCTTGGATCTGGAAACAAAAGAATGAACTCATATAAACATCAGAAAAAGACACGTGAAGATGTAGTTTAAAGCATCAATTGTATGATATTATTGTGTTCTATCCAAACACGAGGCTTACTCAAATAAAGGAGTGTCGCAGCAGATACAATGGTAAGTTCCAGGAGTTTTGGTGTTCCAGTATTCCCTGTTGTCAAAGAATAAATCATATATTAATTACTAGTTGAGGACCATTCTAATTGTGAAAAATAAGGTTCTGTAATCATTCTCGTGCCAAAGAAAAACAGTGAGTGCAGTAAGAAATTGATCATCTTACCCAGTGAAAGCTCCCTCAGTACCCTTCTGTCGAGCAATGTAATATTGTTCTTTCGTAAGACGCTTCTTCCACTCCTCATCACTTATGGAAGCAACATCTACTTTGCCTGCATCTGCATAATAAAAGAGACCAGAAAAAGTACGAAAGAAATCGAAGAGGCCAGAAACTATGAAAGCACAGGGCATCTTCCATTAACAACAAAAAACTTCGTAAAAGGTCATAATAAAGAAGTGCTTTTTCTTGTACTAAATTATCCAATCAGATGTTGGAGTGAGAAGGAAACACCCTTCAAAAGTCAGTTTTCGGCGTAAACATGTGCTCGGAAGTGGATCACCTCCCAAAATATAAAAATACTTTTATTTTCCATCAGCAAACTCTAGATGTACAAGAAGATTATCAGGTTTTCCTGTCCAGTGGCCAACAACTGACAAATCTTGTTTTTGTGATAGCCCGCAAACATGATCAGTGAGCTAAACCTCAAGCCATCTATGAGATGCATTGGCTGCTCCTGGGGGCCTGCGGGAGCTGTGTCCCAGACCAGAACACGAGGCAGGGAATTGAAAGGTAAAAGACTAAAACGTCACTAAAATAATCTTTGGATACCCTGTGATGCAAGATATTTTAATGCAAAATGCTATTGTGTTGTTCATAAAAGCTATCAAACACGAGGAATTTTACCATGGTCTGTGTCAGATACATATATAGCCAGACGCTTCTTGGCTCCTCATAATAGATGTATCACAATACCAGACACTTCTGGAACTTGTCATCTTTATAATAAATTTCTAATATTTTGAACACATGTTATGCTTCTTGGGCCCCTCTTAACACTATTGAAATATTTCTTTGACATGCACCACACATACTGATAAATGAATTTCTCTCTTAAAACTTAAAACACGGCCTCTGTTGATTCCTTTATAAATAATGCAATTAAAGATGGAAAGGAAACCTGTTGTGCTATGATGTTTGATTAATTATAATAAGATATGTTAAAATTATCATATGTGCATTATATTTCATTATTCGTGGGGGGAAAAAAAACCCAACAACATAGATTGCTTTGTTGCAACATATTTACCAATATCCATCATACATTTTAAGGTTGTCCATCATACATTTTAAGGTTGAATAAGGTATTATCCATGAAGATGGTTTATACCCCCCCCACCCCCACCCCACCCCATACGGCTTATATGGATTCATTTATATATGGTTCCAGGAAAATTTCGTAGGACCCTAAAAGAAGAGGGTTTTAATATGATAAATACCCAATTTGAGTTGGATAATGCAATATTGTTAATAGGAGACCAGTACGTCAAATATCCAATCAGAATGTATGCAGTATAATATGATGCACACAGGAAATAAGCAATTAACAATCAGTAAAGTAATGCAGAGAGATAATTTTAGAGAAATGAGAAAAGAGTGAGCAACCAATTATAGGGCTCAGGCATTCCGCATAGAACCACCATCTAGAGGCCTCCTCTCTAGAATTTCAAAATCCATTAATTATGCTTCCAACCAAAACAAAGATGGCTTTACACCTTACCAACTCTCTTCCTCTTCACTCAAGAGATTGGTCTTCTTGCTCTTCTCACCAAAGAGGAATCACTCAATACAAGAGGACTTTAATTGGTATTCTCTTTGCAATGGTTAAGAAACCAATTTAGCTCACATGTTATAGTAATTATGAGAGAAGAAGTAATTCACAATTATTAGCACTCGAGTAATTAGAATTATGACATCTCAAGAAGAAGGAATCACTAGAAGAAACCAAAGAGGGGATTTAAGGTTCTTAATAAAGTTTTGAATGAAGTAAATAAGTTTTGAATGAAGTAAATAAAGGACTTGAAGTTTGAACTCTTACGACAATTAAATAAAATTACCTGGTTACTTAAGTTAATTGTAATCTTGATGATATATTAAATAGAGATGTCAATCTAGCCATTTGAATCGGCCTCATTGGACAGTGCTCGAAGACTCGGTCGAGTCGGAGACGACTCGCCGAGTCGTATCCGACTCGGAGGGTGCCGAGACGAGTCCGAGATCCGTCTCAAGGGACCAGCTCAGAAACGATCGACTCGGCCAAGACTCGGAGTCAACTCGGCTGAATCAGTCGAGTAGCGGGCTGACTCGAAGTGACTGGCCGAGTCGATGTCGAGTCTTTGCCGAGTCGGGTTAAAAAACAAAAAATCATAGCACATACCTGATCGCCGTCGTCGCCGCCTTCCCGCCCGCCCGCCTTCCGCCGTCGGCACCCGCCTCCATCGTCGGCGCCCTCTCTCCTCTGTCTCTCTCCCTCTCTCCTCTGCCTTTCTCCCTCCTTTCCCTCTCAGAGAGATCGGGAGAGAGGGGGAGAGGGGGAGGGAGGAGGCTAAGAGAGAGGGAGAGAGCGATTAAGGGAGAGAGTGAGAGAGGGAGAGGGCGATTAGGAGGGAGAGAGAGAGAGAGATCAGGTGAGAGGGGAGAGAGAGAGTGATTGAGAAGAGATCGGGTGTGGGAGGGTGAGAGAGAGACCCGATTTCGCTCCTTTATCCTTTTCCTTCTTTTTTGCTTTTTTTCTTTTGAAATTTTTTTCATATTTATCCCCCAATTTTTCATATTTTAAATTACCCCGAAATCATAATATTTCCTAATTACCCCCTCAAAACAAATTTATTTTGAACATGTGATACATGAATTTTGATGGACACATTTTTACGATTTATCGTGATTTTTCAGAATTTTTTAAGCTTTCTATATAGCGTTTTGCGTGTATCGCCCGAGATCGATCTGAGTCGCCGTGACCGATCCGTCTCAGTGCCCGCCGAGTCGATGGCCAAGACCGCGACTTTGAACCATGCATTGGATAAAGTCCAGTGCATGTAGGCAATAGCAATATCCCAATGAGCTTAAGCCTGCTCAACCCTAGAGCAAGGCTGATACAACTTGGTTCAGTTTAGGGATAGACGAAGAAAGTTGCAATTAATTAGAAAGTGGATGAGTCTAAAACTGATGGTCCAATAATTTTCTCTTCCTAACAGTATAATGCCAAACGATCAGAAAGGACAGTTATACTACTAGACAGAAGTCAAATAGAGAAAAGTTACATGGGTATATACATCACATGAGTATAAAAAAAATATAATATACAAGAGTGTGTCATATAAGAGTACAGCCTCATATACTAGTACTATAAAGATGTGAGAGAATGAATATATAAACAAGGATAATGGCAAATATCTCTCTTCAATGAAATAATTAGATATGTTAAAGCACACTACAGCACTCAAGACACATCAAGTTATTCAAAGAGATATTGAAGCAAATTCAAGAGCTTCACTTTTATACTTTTAATTAGGAAATCTATGTAAGGTAATTGATGATGGGACTTTATACTTGACATTTTAGGAGTTATCTAGTTCCCCAGTTCCATCTCTAAAACTGCCGGTCCAATAATTTTCTCTTCCTACAGTATAATGCCAAACAATCAGAAAGGACAGTTATACTACTAGACAGAAGTCAAATAGAGAAAACTTACATGGGTACATACATCGCAGGAGCATAAAAAATATATTATACAAGAGTATGTGTCATATAAAAGTACAGCCTCATATACTAGTACTATAAAGATGTGAGAGAATGAATATATAAACAAGGATAATGGCAAACATCTCTCTTCAATGAAATAATTAGATATGTTAAGGCACACTACAGCACTCAAGGCACATCAAGTTATTCAAAGAGATATTGAAGCAAATTCAAGAACTTCACTTTATATTTTTCATTAGGAAATCTGTGCAAGGTAATTGATGATGGGACTTTATACTTGACATTTTAGGAGTTAACAGGTTCCAGAGTTCCGTCTCTAAAACTGATGGTCCAATAATTTTCTCTTCCTACAGTATGATGCCAAACGATCAGAAAGGATAGTTATACTACTAGACAGAAGTCAAAACAAAGAAAAGTTACATGGGTATATACATCGCATGAGTATAAAAATATAATATACAAGAGTATGTGTCGTATAAGAGTACAGCCTCATGTACTAGTACTATAAAGATGTGAGAGAATGAATATATAAACAAGGATAATGGCAAATATCTATCTTCAATGAAATAATTAGATATGTTAAAGCACACTAAAGCACTCAAGACACATCAAGTTATTCAAAGAGATATTGAAGCAAATTCAAGAACTTCACTTTTATATTTTTCATTAGGAAATCTATGTAAGGTAATTGATGATGGGACTTTATATTTGACATTTTAGGAGTTATCTAGCTCCACAGTTCCATCTTTATTTTCATATCATATAGGACCCTTAGTTTCTTATCTTATCCTCAGAAATTTCTCTAGACTTGTTTTTGCATGATTTGATTATTCCATACTCATTAATAGTATTATGTGGCTGATTCCACACTGAATGCAACCTAAGCACTTGGTGAACATTTTCTAGCATTCAAAATATTTTATTGTATTCCTTCTGGCCATTTCGTGAGGTATTGAAGTCTCTTTCACTACGCCAAAATTTTAAAATTGTGGTGAGGGTTGAGGGTAATATATTTATATTCTAACACGCCCCCGTAAGTTGAGTGTCCTTTTTTAATGGGTCAAAAGTTGGGTTTTTGCACAATGGTATTTTTGTTTTTTAAATCCGCTTTTTAAGTGTGAACATGGGTTGCATTTATACCATATTAAAGCCCCTTCCGCTACACTAAATCTCTGAAGTCATGGTGAGAATTGACGGTAATATAATTATATTCTAATGCTGAGTGACACATGTCCATGGAAAGATATATACCATTATCTATCCTTGTATTATCTATATAATTATTCCCTTACATATTCTTCATCGTATACCACAGAGTCTTACACTCCTGACATATCATGGTGACCTACATACCAATGAGATTCTCTCCTCTTTGTTTGACTTTTGTCGAGTACTGTATTGTCCTTTCTAATCGTTTAGCATTTTACCCTAAGAAGAGAAAACTATGGGACCATCACTTTTTAATTCACTTACCTTCTAACTAATTGGAGCTTTCTTCTTCAATCCCAAACTGAACCAGATTGCATCAGCCTTGGCTCTGGTTTTGAGCAGACTTAAACTCATTTGGGATATTGTTCATGTCTTGAGTCTACATGTACAGACTTCACCCAATAAGAACCATTCCAACTGTACATCAAATTCATGTGAATAGATTGGCATCTCAAGTAAATATATTACACAATTAACTTAAGTAATCCAATAATTTAATTATAATTTAAACATTCAAGTTCATCATCTACTTTAGATTAATGAACCTTTCTTCTTGGAATCTCATAAATTCTAGTTACTTGAGTGACGACATTGTGAATTTTCTCTCGTCTGATACTATAAAGCCACAATTGTATTATTTTTTTTTAATTTTGAGCATGCGAGCAAAATTAGTCCTCAATCATTTAAAGAGGACACTCATTTAATTTCAATTGTATTGAGTGATTCCTCTTTAGTGTGAAGAGTGAGAAGACCAATTTCTTGGGTGAAGAGAGTTGGTAATGTGTATGGTGATCTTTGTTTTGTTTAAAAGCACAATTAGTGGACTTTGAAATCCTAGAGAGGAGGCCTTTAAATTGCAGATGTAAGGTAGTAGGGAGAATATCCGAACTACCCTAAAATTGATTCCTTATTCTCTTCTTATCTCTCTAAACTTATCTCTCTGCATTATTTTAAAATTTAATTGTTTATTTCCTATGTGTACTACATTTGAACAATTGCATACATTATGTTTGGATTTTGACACCATTTTACTTCCTATTTTTCCAATCAAAAATTGATTCTTTCACTAACAATGTTGCATCATCCAACTCAAAATTGGTCGTTAATAGTGGTGTAAATAGATATCTGAAATATCAGAATTCGCTTCATATCTGCATCTATCTAAGCGGACACGGATATCACTAATCAATATATGCTTGTTTAGTATTTGATCGTTTAATATCCGCTTATAAACAAAGGAATGTGAATATTATGGTATCCGCTTCGCTTGTGAATAAAAAGGCGCCTATATATACTAGTAAAATGCATGTGCACCAAGTGCACGTGAAATTGGAATTCCTTTTTATGTGATATTCTTTAATATCAAAATTTTGGTATCAATTTCATAATCATTATAGAGAAATAGAAAACTCTAAAAGAATATTGTCTATTTGATAAAAGAGAGTTACAAGATATATATAGAAAATAAGAGGGTATATGGATAAATATGAGTAATAACCAAATAGCCCAAATACTAATAACTTAACTTAACACTCCCCCTCAAGCTGAAGCATAGACATCCAACATGCTCAGCTTGTTATAAAGATTAGAAAACACCTGAGGTGAGATAACTTTGGTAAGTAAATCAGCTAACTGCTTCGAAAATGGTGTGAACTGGAACATAACCATCTTCTTAGTCCAAGCAGCTCTGATAAAGTAACAGTCAATCTCAATGTATTTGGTCCTTTCATGAAACATTGAATTCTAGACAATAAAGATGGCAGACTGATTATCACAATGCATAGGCATCGGTCCAGGCTGTCTGAAACCAAACTCTATCAGTAAATTTTTTAATCACACCATCTCGCATACCGTATGAGCCATAACTCTACACTCAGCTTTAGCACTTGAACGAGACACAACATCTTACTTCTTGCTCCTCCAAGTCACCAGATTTCCTCCAATAAAGGTGCAATAGCCAATAATAGACTTCCGATCCCCTTGATCACCGACATACCTTGAATCAGAGTATCCAGAAATGCGTATATGTCCATGTTTCCTATACACCAACCATTTTCCTGGACAACTCTTGACGTAAGCTAGAACCCTCATCGCAGCTAACCAATTAGTCTCTGTGAGCTGATGCATGAATCTACTCAGAACTCCTACACTAAAAATTATCTCGCCTAATCACTGTAAGATAGATCAGCTTTCCAATCAATCTCATGTATCTTCTTGGATCATCAAGTGTATGACTGTCATCAAACCATAAATCCACATTGGCTTTCATTGGTGTATTAGCAGGATTGCATCCCAAAAAACTTATTTCCTCCAGAAGGTCCAAAGCATACTTTCGTTGAGAAAGTACATTGTGTTTTTGATGTGAAACTTCAATTCCCAGAAAGTATTTTGGACATTGCATGTCCTTGGTCACAAAATGACGCTTAAGATATATCTTAGTCTCCACTATCCCAGCTGAGTCACTACTGGTCAGCAAAATATCATCAACATAAACAGCAAAAACTACAATGCCAGATCTTGTACACCGAACAAAGACAGAGTGATCTGAATGATATCGGCGAAAGCCAATACCAAAAATGGTAAGACTGAACTTCTCAAATCACACCTTTGGACTCTGCTTGATTCCATATATAGCCTTCTTTAGACGACAGACTTTAGTCTCCTCCTGAGCAACATAACCTGGAGGTTGCTCCATATAAACTTCCTCCTAAAGATTCTCATATAAGAAGGCGTTCTTGACATCCAGCTGGAACAATAGCCATGACAACCTAATAATAATAGAGAACATAATCCTGATAGAGTTCATCCTGGCAACTGGCGATATAACGTCTCAAAATAGTTGATGTCATATGTCTGAGTATAACCCTTTGCCACGAGCCTAACCTTATATCTATCCACAGATCCATCTGGGCAGTACTTTAAAGTAAAGACTCATCGACAATCAACAACCACCGCATCTATTGGTGCTGAAACTAACTCCCAAGTTCCTCTAGAAGAACGAGCTTCCATCCCCTTATCCATAGCATGTTTTCAGGTAGGTACCAAAGCTTCTGTATAAGACCTGGGATAAACTCAGAAGACAAACAGCGAACAAACTGGCGAAAAGTGGGGTTTAGATGATCATAAGAAACAAAATTCGAAATAGGGTAATCAGTGCAAGACCGTTTACCTTTCAAAAGGGCAATAGGAATATCAAGATCAGAGGGAAAAGCTGATGGTGGAGGAAGAGCACCGTTTACCGGAGAGGGGTTAGCCGAAATTGGTTCAGAGGTAGGAACCTTTGGGCCATAAGTGTAGACGTATATGAAATCCCGAATTGGCTTTGATGCAGGTGGATCTGTAGTTTCTGTTGGCGGCACCGTGAAGAAACAGTAAAAGCAGGTGTAGGTAATGGCACAGACAGTAAAGAAGGAGCAGTATAAGATATAGGGACAGAAACCTGTGTAGAAAATATAGAACAGACTCAAAAAATATGACATCAGCAGACACCAAATACTTCCTGGTGGAGGGATTATACCACTGGTATCCTTTTTGTGCTCTAGAATACCCAACGAAGACACACTTTATAAATTTAGGAGATAATTTATCTAACCCAGGAGACAAGTCCTGAACAAAACAAGTACATTCAAAAACACAGGGAGTCATGGAGAAGGGGTTTTGTTAGCACAGAGACAAGAAAATGAAAATCTTTTATGGAGACAGAAGAAGGCAACCTATTAATTAGATAACAGCACTTAACACAGCATCAAACCGTAAATATTTCAAAACTCATATGGATCATTAAGATTCTAGCAATATCTAGAATATGTATGTTTTCTTTCAGTAGCTCCATTTTGTTGGGATGTATGAGAACAAGAGGTTTGATGAATAATTTTATTTTTGGAACAAAAACTAGATACATCTTGTTTTACATAGTCGAAGGCATTGTCAGTACGAAGCACACAAATGAAAGTAGAAAACTGATTTTTTTTATTTTATTAAAGAAAGACTCAATTATATTGAACACTTCTGATCTCTCTTTTAGGAGATACAACCAAGTCATGCGAGAAAAGTCATCAACAAAGAGCAGAATTATCTAAAATCCTTAATATATGGCACACGACTAGGACCCCAAACATCGGGTGGACCAACCCAAAATCAGAACTACTACGACTATTGATTCGACTCTGAAAGGTAGCACGATGATGCTTACCTAACTCACAAGACTCACAACCTAAAGAAAAGATGAGGACTCAATAAGAATAACAAACCGAAATTTTTGTACCGAAGGAGGACCTAAGCGCCAGTGTCACGTAAAACTAGATCATACTAACCTGCAATCAAGCGCGTAGAGGTCACTCGATCGTACAAATAGTATATGCCTCCTCGCTCATATACTATGTAGAGAAATAGAAAACCCTAAAAGAAGATTGTCTATTACAAAATATATATAGAAGACAAGGAGGGTATATGGGTAAATATGGGTAACAACCCAATAACCCAAATACTAATAACTTAACAATCATCAAATAAAATTATCTAAGAGAAAACCTATCAAATTACACAAAAAATTCTATCAGAAAACATAGTTATGATCAAGTAAAGTTACAATTAAAAAAGATTAAACAAGAGTAACTAAAGAGTTAAATATAAAAAAGTGCAAATTTCCTTTCTCTTAGAAACTTTGTTCATGTCCTAAAGTGCCTCTAAAACCCCACGACTTCCTAACATGAACTAACAGTTGATTAATACCATGTAACTTAAAATAATTCATAAAGTTTTATAAACAAATTTCTAAAATTCATAATAAGCAAAAAAATTATCTAAGTGGAAATATATCAAATTCTATAAAATATTCTAGTACCAAAACATATATATCATAGTTTGAAGAATAAATTGATTTTGTGAATCGGTTGATTCGTATCGGAATCGGGGGTGACTGATTTAGAATCGGGGGGAAGAAATCGTAATCATATGATTGGGCTTGAATCGGACCAAAAACTTGAGAATCAGCCAAAATCAGGCCGTATCGGCCAATACGAGATCAATATGTATCAGAGCTTTTGCAAAAAAAGAAAAAAATGAGAACTGATCCCCTCTCCACGCCGTTACCAACAGCGACATCGATGAAACTCATATCTAAGGGCTTCGTGGCTCAAATCTCTTTCTGGCGGTTACGGCGAGGCTTGGATCTGTCTTCGGTGATGACGACGAGGCTCGGTTCTCTCTCGGTGACGACGACGAGGCTCGAATCTCTCCAGTGATGGCGATATCCTCGGATTAGAAATTTGGGTTTTTCAGTTGTTTGTTCTCTCTTCATCATGTTCTTCCTGCTTCTCTTCTTCTTAATGCTTCCACTTCTTGTTCTCCTCCTCTTCTTCATCATGGTTCTTCCCGTTGCTGCTGCTTCTTCCTGCTTGTTCTTCTTCTTCCTGCCACTGTATCTTCTTCTCCTCCCTTTTTTCTTCATGCTGGTTTTTCTTGCTGCTGCTTCTTTTTGTTCTCCTCTTCTTCTTGCTACTGCTCATTCTTGTTCTCCTCTTCTCCTCGTGCTACTGCTATTGCTTCTTTTGTTGCTGCTCCTTGTTATTTTTTTATGTTGCTTTTGTTGATGTTGCTTACTGATTTAATTGTAGCGTTAGTGGGAGTGTCACCCAATTATTTCAAAAAGTTGGTCAAAATGTTAATAATTACATGAACAAGTTTTTAAATATTTTTAAATATTTAAAAAATGCCGATTCCGATATCACGGAGACAAATTGGCCAATTCGGCCGATTTCGATACTGATAACTGCCGGCCGATTCTGAAATATCGAACCATGATATATATATATATATATATATAATATATATATATATATATATATATATATATATATATATATATAATAAAAGAAAAAAGTAAAAAAAAAGAATGTAACAAAAATTGTTAACTTGTCTTTTGTATCTTTTCCTCTTCTTCTTTTTGTTTCTTCTTCTTTAGATGAGAAGAGAGTGTCTTAGAGGAATATATAGAAGAGAAACTATATGAAAATTTGAAATTTAATAAGTTTCACAATTAGAAAATATTAGAGTAAAAAATTGAAGGAAACTTTCTTTTCCGCTTTGACTTAGAAAATTAAAATTTTAGAGTAGTAGTTGAAAAGAAAATATTGAGAGACTTAAAAGAAGCATAAGAGAAGTTTTTAATTGGGTTTCTTCTTTCTCAATCATGAGTTAGTTTGATTTAGAAATCTTTTTTAATTGAGATTTTTTTTTTGTTATCAACACACCAATCCTATTATGATTTGAAATCATTTAATTGAGGTTTTTTTTTCTCAATCAGATTTATTTTGATAATCTAACGATCTGAAATCACTCTTGACGGAAGCGCTATTGATGCTTTTATAGGTAGTGTGTGTATTTAGTATTATCAAATAGTGCACCCATAGGGGAATTTCCCTGATAATGGACTGATCAGCTTGGCACAGACTACATAAGCTGGACGGCTTAGGTCAGCAAATAGAAGTAGACTCTATAAAAAAAAAAACATGTTTTGAACATCATGAGTCTATAGCCAAAGAATTTATTAATCAAAAGTAGAATTTATTAATGAATCTGTGAGTGTGCACATCCTTTTGCCAAAAAAGAAAATGTAGACATTCTTGGACAAGTCTAGGAGTTAAAGAATAGAAAAGCTAGCGATCCTTAAACTTATAAATGAATGTTTTTTCTTTTTTTCCTTTTTTTCTTAGATGGTATTCTGAACAAGGCTGACCATGGAATGCACGAAATCCAGTTGCACTTCATGATACACTAGCAAGCATTTAACAGGTGTTCCACTTTCGGATGTAATTTTAGTGAACAAAACTTGTAGGGAAAATGTCCCGATATGCCAGTACACACACATGATTAAATTACATTATTTCTAGTGGGAAACTAAATGTACAAGAAATTTACTCAGACTTACTTGAAAGTATTTGTGGATGATTATGAATTGAACTTGTGTTGCATCTTTACTTTACGCTTAATACACCTCGGATTAAGCTACTCTGACGTTGATAAAATACTACTGAAGAATGAAGTTATAATCCCCAAGAAGTCGCTTAATAAGACAAAGGATTGCATGATTGCATGAACTAAAGCCTAAATGTCATAGTGAGATAAGCGTATCCTCCCTTTCTCATACATTATCTGCACTTGTGTAGAAGATCTCCTAAAAGTATAATTAGACCCTAAGAAAAATTGATCTAAAATAAAATCCTACTGAAGTTAAAGTTCGAATGCTCATAATAATCTCATTAGCACAGAAAAACCATGTTGCCGAAGAACTATGTGAATAGCCAAAACTCAGTTAGCCATTGAAATATTGCCGACTGACAACCATGATTCAACCCATTATCGAGAAAGGACGTCATGCGTGGGTGAATATTTGGACACTAATGCACTGGAAAAGAATATATTATAGAATAACTTGTGTTGTATAGTTTCATTCTGGCCACAGAAGGAGATGCCTCTGTTTTTGCAATGAACAGCACAGGGAACAATGGCGATATGATTCCTGTTTGATGGAACATGCAAGGGACAATATCCATTCCTCTATTAACATGGATACCATATTTATTAATTAATAACATAAAGCCCAAATAATACAAGCATGTTCACAAACAAGTCCATGGTAAATAATTCTAGTAATCAAAACTCAAAACTCTATAACCAAACAATAGGAAGTATTTAGATGGACAAGGGTTGGAAAACTGCATTCAAGTACCAAAAAATTGACACTTAATCAAATTACAATATTTATGATTGTCTCTAAGTTATCAGTCCAATTTGGTAGTTGCTACAACAACTAATCTAAAGTCAATGGAGAACTTTACAATGAACGATGAACGATGTCAATTATTTGCTACAACAACAAATAATTGCCTATGGTTTTTCAATGACAGTGGCCATAAGGTTCCTTTTTGATGAATCATGCAAGGGGCAATATCAGTTCTTCCTATTAATATGGATACCATATTTTATTAATTAATAACATAAAAGTGCAAAGAATGCAAGCATGTTTTAATTACAGCTCACAAGTCCATAACCAAAGGACTCTAGTGATCAAAAGTCAAAACTCTCGAACCAACACACAGTAATTATTTAGAACAGAAAAGAGTTGGAAACAGCAATCAAATAAAAAACAAAAAAAAAAAAAACACTTGATCAAATTACACTATTTATGATTAATAATCCAAAGTCAATGGACGATCTATCCAATTCAATTACCCCTTTCATCACCCACCACAAAAAATTCAGCAGAGCAATAAACCAGCAGCCAAGAAACCTATATCCAAACAGTCCCAAGATCTCTCTAATTACACAAAAAAGAAAGGGGAAAAGAAATAGCACCTTGGGCTTGCTCTGGTTTCTGAGAAGAGGAAGAGGAACCCATCGCACGAAATAATCGAAATCTTGGGCTCTTGTTCTGGCTCAGAGCTCGGGATGCGAAGAGAAGAGATGGGATTTTCGGCTGCAGTGGTGATGTGCGGGATGAGAGAGCTGCAGCGTTTGGGGAGCGGAAATTTCCACCCCAAGAATGATGAAAGCACCCTAGTGTTGAAGGCACCCCAGAAACTGATGATGGCACCTCTCAATTTTTTCAAAAATGTGAAAAATGCTCTCTTTTTCTCTTTCTCCTTCTCCTCCTCCCCCTCCTTCACCGGCGACCCCCAACCACCGCCCCCTTACCGGCGAACACCCCCTCCCCACTCTTCTCCTCCTCCTCCTTCCCCTTTCCCTCTCCCTCCCCTAGCCCTGTCCTCCTCCCCCTCCCCCTACTCCGCCTTCTCCCCTGCCCCCCTCCTCCCCCTTCCCTCTTCGGCCAGAGCCTCTTCAGTCATCTCTGACTGAACAACCTCTCGAATAGACCAGAGCCGAGGGGGGAGGGGAAGGAGGCAGAGGGGAGGGGAAGGGGAGGGGAAGGAGGCGGACTAGAGAGAGGAAGAGGAGAAGAGGGGGGAGGGATAGGGGCCGACGAGAGGGGGAGGGGGAGGGGAAGCCGGGGGGAGGGAGGGAGGGGGAGGCCGGGGATGAAGGGAGAAGGCAAAGGCCGGGGATGGGGGAGGAGGAAGGGGGGAGAAAGAAGAATGGAATATTTTGAATTTTTCATTAAGGGTGAAAATGGCAAACTTGTAATAATTTGTGGGATGCTTTCATCATTTTTTGGGGGAAATAACTGCTCTCCAGTGTTTGATGCGAGATTAATTCTTGTGGCCATTATTTTCACTTTAAAAAATGGATTTTTAAGAGTTGATTAGAGAGGAATAATTTAAGAGGTAATGTTACATCTATCAACCAATTTCAATGGTTACAAGTAGGGCGTAAACGGGTCGGGTTCGAGTCGGACCGTGTCATATCCGAACCCGAACCCGATAAGGAATTCAGGTTCGGACTCTGGTTCGAGTTGGAATCTCTTCTTTTAGCGGGTTCGGATCGGATTCGGATTTTAAATAGGTGTATTAAAGTTTCAATGAGAGTTATTTTTTAAAGTGTATTTCAATTTTATTTGATGCAAAATGAAAATTTATATAATTTACTTTTATAATAATTTGATCAAGTTCTTATTTTTATAATTTTATTAATTTAAATATCGTGAAATGTATGGTGATAAGTACCTAATTTTATTAATTTAAATATCGTAAAATGTATGATGATAAGTACCATTTTATAAAATTTATTCTCTTTTTGGGTTTGTTATCGGGTTTCGAGTTTGAAATAGTAATACCTAAACCTGACCGATAAGGATTTCGGGTCTAGTTTTTAGATCCAAATCCGACCCGTTTGTAAAGATCGGATCCGGTTATTGGGTTTTCGGGTACCATTTACGTTCCTAATTACAAGTGCATGAACGTGCGCAGTCGTTTGCACTCGACAAATATGAATTTTCTACATCATTCCAGTTTGACTTGAAAAAAATGTCTCCTCTCTCCCCCTGATCGTCTCTCTTTAATTAAACTAGTATATCGATGTTGTTGGTGAAAAATCGACCAATCGGTGAGAGAGAGGAGAAGGAAGCTGAGAGAAGAAGATGAGGGTCGACACTGCTCTCTCTCACGAACAGATAAAATTTCTATACAAGTCGCAGGAAAAAAATCTCCCTTTGATCGGTTTTGAAAAAAGAGAAAAAGTTATTTAGGCCTTGTTGCCATAAAACTGTTCTGGAACATGGCTTGGAGGTTTGACTTCAGTGGGCCTTGCAGGCTTTTGCCATATAACGTGTTTAGTGAACAAAAGTCAAACACACAAAAAAATTCTCGTAGGCCCCGCAAACAGTGCCAGTTCAGTAGTTACAGGTTTCTTCTTTGACTTGTGAGAAAACTTTGAGAAAGCTGAGCTCGTGAGTCTCAATGTTGGCTTTTTCGTGAGAAAGCTGATAGTGTGAACCTAACTGTAGTTTTCCCAAAAATCCTCCCACAAAATAGGCCCTTAGTTAGGATCAACCCCACTGGATTCTTTTTTATTTGAAAATGTTTATTTTTTTAAATCTCTATATTTTGTCATTTTTTATGCTCAAAAATCTGATTCGATCGAAAATTTAAATTTGTTTTACAAAATTTATAATGGTTTAGGTTAGGGAGAGAAGTGGGCGAAGGAGAGAGGAACATTGAAAAAGAAAACATGATTAAAAAAGTGAAAATAAAATATAAATAATTAGGTTTTCCTTACAAATAAGTTAGTTTTGTTAATTGCATGAATTAACAAAAAAATTTATTACTTCTCAACTAAAATCTTAAAATCTTGTTATTTTTGAATGTTTTAATATTTTTAATAGTTAAAATGATTATCTATTAAAAGTCTATCTGATTTTAAGGTTTTTTTTTTTAGGGAAGGGCGAGGGCTTGGACCCAATTTATTAAAAAAATAAAGAATGAGAGTTTTGTTGGCCCGAGGCCCATCACTCTAGTTTTGATGATAATCAACTCATGTAGTTATAGTACTAATGATCTTGTGTTTAATTAGTGACAGATTTATGATCAAGATCTTAGTAGGTGCATAGCTTCAACAAAGGATTTGAAGTCAAGTTTTGGAGCTAGCACGGTTTGATCCAAGAGCCATTGGATCGTGGTTAGACCAAGTCAAGAAGGCTTCAAGTGAAGACTTCAAGAAGATGAAGACTTGAGTCTAGGTTTGTTTTAGTAAGATTTTGTTTTTAGTTAAAATGTAAAGGATAGAGTAGTTGGTGGATTACTCAAGTATCATATACACACACACTCTTGATTTAGTTTGTTTTAGAAAAGATTTTTCTCTTTGACAAAATATCATTTTGGTTTTTGGTATTCAAGTTTTATGTTTTAACCAAAATCATGTTTAGTGCTTAATGTCAAAAACATAGATATTTCACCATGTTTGTGTAGTGGATCATATCCATACACACTATGCTTCAATGAATTTAAATATCTTGTTTTTGTATTTTGTGAAGTTTTGGAAAAATAAGTTTTGAAAAATCAAGTTTGAAAAAATACAGTTTTCATTTGAGCAAATTTTTTCATATTACAAAAATAGTCCAAATCATTTGTAACATGCCTTGATTTTGTGCAAGCATGTTTGTTTATCAAAGTATATTGGTAAAACTATTTTTGTAGATTTTTCAGTATTTTATGGGATTTTATTTTAGCCAAAAGACCAAGTTTCAAATCCCTAAGTTTTCTGATCTGGCTTCAGCCGGTCGACCGGTCCGGTCGACCGACATGCACAGACGTGCACGCCAGTTCTGGCAGGATAGCCGGCCGACCGATCCGGTCGACCGTCCAGAGAGCTCTTCTAACGCCCCGATCCTGCGGGTACGGAGACTTACTGCAACGTGTATACGTAGGTCAGAAATACCCTTACGTATATACGCTAAGCATCAGTAACAGGCAAGAATCAGAGTACGGAAGCAAGTGATGCATTATACATTCCAACACATGAGTACAATTACAAAGTTATCACCAGAGATGATAAATATTACAAGAATATTACATCACAGATAGGCGCAAATGCGAGAATACAAGGAGATGTACATGTATGAACAGTAAAAAGGCACTCACGAGTTTACAAAAAGGAAAACTCGAGAGGCGCACAGGGGGCCTGGAAGGATAAGGCTCCAGACGGTCTGCTGGGGATCCATGCTTCAACTGCGTCACTCTGATCATCAACTGGGGGAATCCACACGCTCCAAGCTCCAAGACCTGGACATGAGGATCCAGGGGAGTCAGATAGAACTCCCCAGGCGAGTGGTGATACGAAAGCCAGATGGCGTGCAGAGATAAGCACACGTGTATCGATAAAACCGAATCATAATTATGCATTGAAAACCGTGTCGTGACCATAGGCATGCAGGAGCAAGTGAATATAAGACAAGTGATATCAAACAGGAAGTACTCATGGTATGATAAGATAAGAGAAGGTAAAGTGATGAGAAGTAAAGTAGATAGGGTAACACCAGATATCTCCTAAACTAACATAAAACCGATAAAAACACATAAAACCGATTACGAGCAAAACCGATTGTACAAGCTTAGGTCACGGCCCCATGAGACTAGTACCTCGAAGGAATAATCCAAACAAGGAAACCCTCATCTATATACCTTTATCACATATCACCGTAATCCGAGCGCGTGCAACCCGAGTTACAAAACAACACATCAAATTGCATATTCGCATTTTATTATAATTGGGGCCGTCTAAGTTGTGGGCTTCAGTATGCGTCCCATTCCACATACCTCCACTTACAACTTATAAAGCAAGTTATTTGGAAACTGATGAAGTTTGACGAACCATGTTTAGAATGGGCCCCGTACATGCCTGGGACAACGGTCCAGGAGTATCCGGTGCTGAGCTGGAACGTACCGCTAGGTACCGGGACTTATGTACGCCCGAACAGGAATAGAGTATCGCAGTCCCATAGAAATAGGCCTAGGGCGTGTGCATACTCGGCAGGAATAATCAGGAGTAGGGGTGCCAGCACACCCCACGGAATCCCTGGTGGCCGCCAGGTGATCCCTCAAGTATGTGGCCACGCGCGGCTCGATAAGGTCACCATAAACATGATTAATCAGGGCCCATCAGTTTCCCCCAAACCGGGTGCAAGTTGTCTTATTAGAGTTTGTTATGTAATTATCAATTTACGGGAAATAACAAGAACAGGACATGATCAGGAATTCAGGTGTACAGGAGTACGGGTCACTGTATATAATACAGGATAACAGGTCAGGATTCCCGTAAATCACGGTCAAGTATTAATATGATAGAAGGCAAGTGATAAGTTGTAACATGTCAGGTGTTAGGTGATAACACATCGATTGTTAAGTGATACAGACAGGTATTAGGCATGAGCATGTAGATAGCATGTGTCAAGTAATAGTATTTCAAGTGTTTAGTATAACAAGTATGTATATGGCAAGCTAGAGAGTCATAACTGAGCATAATCAAGTGGAGCTGAGCAAGCTGGAGGCACAGGCGGCGAACAGAGTTTAGACACTAATACGCTTGGCGAGGTTTCCGGACGACTCGGCTAAAGTGCGAGTAGGAAATCCGGTAGCATCTCGCCTAGACGAATTTAGTAAATAAAGCGCTGAGCGCTAAGTATGCTCACCAGATGGAACTGAGAAACCTGACGGTCTCAAATCACTTCTCTTTCGAGATAGTGAGAGACCGGAGGCTGAATGGCCCGGAGGCCAAGAACGCTCGGGGTTTAAGCGCACTCTCGGTGGCTACTAGCCATCCCAGGAGTGGGTAGAAACCCGGAGTCCAACGACCACGAAGGGTCGGCCACGCATGGTATAAAGCAGTAAAATACATCACAGGCATGGTATATATATACAAGAATTAAACTACCCTAATACAAGCATTCGTCACAGAGCAATACATGTCCAGTCATTGGCACTCGGCCATACACAAATACAGGGACCCAGCCCAATACAAAATACATTTAAACACGGAATAAAATACATGTCGACCCGACAAAGCGGGGAAACCCAAATGGAGGCGAGGACACTCGCCTAAATCTCCGAAAATGCCGAAAAGTCCGAAATCCATGGAACTCGCGCATGCGCCATAAAATATAATAATATATAAATATTTTAGAGAGAGAAAGTGAAGAGGAGAGAGAAAGAGTTAGAGAGAGAAAGAGAGAGAAACCTAGAGAGAGAAGTATATGGAAAGAGAGAGTGCACAGGGAGATGCGGGTTTTTGAAAGTGAGACACGGGGGTCGCAGACGCGGTAGTCGCGTCGCGAAGATGCCACAAACGCGGGGTTCAACACCCGCGTTCAAGTCAGGGCACGAGGAGAACGCAGACGCGGACTGGGTTCTGCGTCGCGTTATCTCGAGAAGAACACAGACGCGGGCATGTGCTCCGCGTCGTGTTGACACGGGAAGGACACAGACGCGGGCATGGATTCCGCGTTGCGTCGATACAAGAACGCGAAGGCCGCGTTAAACAGATGTCAAGAACGCGAAGGTCCGCGTTAAAGAGTTGCCTGGACGTGGGGGCGAGATCCGCGTCAGGAATATACAGAGAGGAGGAGGGAGACCTAGAGAGAAAAGATTAGAGAGAGGAGAGAGAAATCAGGAGAGAGAGAGAAAATCTTGAGAGAGAGATTGTAGAGAGAGGAGAGAGAGTAGAGAGAGGGCAGGAGAGAGAGAGTAAACGAGAGAAGGGGGCGGTTGCCCCCCCTCACAGCACACGGCCAGGCCAGAGGCCTGGCCGTGGCCTCGCCTGGGCCGGCGGCCTTCGGTGGCCGCCGGCCAGGGGTGGTCGCGCCGGCCACCCCAAAGGAGGGGAGAGAGAACAGCAGGGGGGCTGCTGCCCCCCTTGCTCACGCCCAGGCCAGGCCGGGCCTGGCCTGGCCTGGCGCCTCTCCCTGGCTGCAGCCAGGGAGGCGCAGAGGCTACGCCGGCCACAGTGGCCGGCGCAGGCAGGGGTGGCCGCCGGCCATCCCAAGGAGAGGGAGAAGAGGGAAAGAAAGGAAAAGAAAAGAAAGAAAAGAAAGAAGAAGAAAAGGAAAAAAGGAAAGAAAAAGAAAGGAAGAAGAAAAAGAAAAGAGGAGAAGAAGAAGAGTTCGCCGGAGTTGGAGGGACTCGCCGGCGTGGCGGCGATCGTGGCCGGATCTTGCGGGAGGAAGAGAGAGAGAGAGAGAGAGGTGGGAGAAATTGAAGGGTGGAGAAGAAAGAGGAGGAGATGGAGAGAGAATTTAGAGAGATTGGAGGTTGAAGGGAGAGAGGGAGAGAATTTTGGGGGAAGAAGGAAGAGGGGGTGCGGTGGTCGTTGGCGCCAGGGGAAGGAGAAGAAAGAAAGGAAGAAAGAGAAAAAGAAAGAAAAGGAAAAGGAAAAGAAAAAGAAAATAAAAGAAAAAGGGAAGATATTTTGGAGGGTTGTGTGGTGGAGGAATTTTTGGGAAAAAAGAAAAAAGGAAAATAGAGAAAAAGGGAGTGGATGGGAAAAATGGGGAAAAAGAAAAGAAAGAAAAGAAAAATATGTAGATGATATTTCGGATCTGGGAAAATCCCAAAAATACCGAAAATGCTGGAAAATTGGACTGATCCGGAAGGGTCTCGAAAAATTCTTAAAAATAGTAAATATTATTTTATGGTGAAATCGGTTTTCAAAAATAAAATCCCGTTTTCAAATTAAAAATCCGGAAGTCCACCGCCGATACCGGTCTACACCGGGTCGGCCGGATTTTGATAAATTCTGAAAAAGCTCAGAAAATGTATTAAAGAATAAAATATTATTTTAAGAAGTAAAGTGAAAGCGGAATTTAGAAATTCAATTCCGATTGTAAACTAAAAATCCTGGAATCAACCAGCGATACTGGCCGACACCAAATCCGGTGGAACTTTGATAATTTTATAAAATCCTCAGAAAAAGTATTTAGATAGGAAATGTGATTTTAAGAAATAAAGTAAAAAGATATTTCTAGTAATTCCAATCCGTTTGTAAATTAAAAATCCGGGAATCGGTCAGCGGCACTAGTCGACACTGGTTTTGAAGATTTTCAATTTAATTCAGGAAAATTCCAGAAAATCATAGAAAATCTAAAATATTAGAAAATGATGTTTAAAACTGAAGTCAGTCAAATCTAAATACTAAAAAGACCAAATCGAATAATACCCTAAGATCGGGTCCTCGGTTCAGACTAGGGCTGAGTCCGAGTCCGTGAATCCGGATCCAAGACAAAACGATCATATAATTAATTCATAATACAAAACAAATACAGGAAATAAATTGAAAAATACGATCGAAAAATTTGAATACGCAACTAAGTACGTATTCTGGGTGCGGGGTGTTACAATGCTCTCTGGAAAAGCCCCGGCCGACCGAGCGGTCGACCAGACAGAGAGACTTGCTCTCTGTATCCTGGCTCGGTCGACCGACCGGTCGACCGAAGGCACAACGGTCTGAAATATGACCTTGGTCGGTCAACCGGGCGGTCGACCGACAGGCCTGACAGACCCCAACGGCTAGTTTTTCTACCCTTATAAATTTGGGGGTTTGGGCATTGTTTTTCTCTAAGATTTTCAAGTGGATTTTTCACCAGTTTTTCTAACTCTTTTAAAAGGTTTTCTCCACTTATTTTAGAGCAAATATTTATTTCCAATCAAAAGGAGAGTTTTATCAAGAGAGTATAAAAAAGATTTCTTGAGTTTTCCTCCACCATTTCCATCCTAGTTTTCTCACACAAATACTTGAGCTATCCATTGCTTTATCATCCATAGGAGTGTTGTAGTGAGAGCTTTTATTGGTGATCAAAGTGTTTAAATCATCAAGAGATCTTTTCTTGTTTCTTGAGGAGGCGGACGTGTGTGTTCGCATTGTTTCGGGTCCTAGTGTGGACTCGGTGTTTCAGGTTCGGGTGCGAACTCTTTGTTTGAGGTGCGGCCTCGGCGAGCCGGTGGGCTTGCGGTGTGTACGGGCTAGAGAGTCCGAGAGTTGTAGGTGTTGTGGCACCGAGTGATCCGGTGGGATCGATTATAGTGGAAATCCTTCGTGTGTCAAAGGCGGGGATGTAGAGCAAGTGTGCTCGAACCTCGAAACAAATCCCTTGTGCTTGTGATTGCTCACTCTCTCTCTTTGTCTCTTGTTTATATCTTGCATACTTATCTTGTCTTTATCTTTATATGCATGATATACATTTGTGCTCATATTGATATACTTGCTTGGGTTTGTTTGCTAACACTTGTATTTAACCAAGAGAGCCAATGCGGCACCTCAACCCTTTTCTAGGGGAATCTAGAGGAGTTAGTCCAGAGCCCTTCACGGGAAATTCGGCTACACTCTTGTGTTATACGTGGTGTTTAGTGTAAGAGTTTAGTTTAGGTCATAATAGTTTGTACTTCCGCATTATTTGACATTAAGTGATCATTAGATTAGCCATCACCTATTCACCCCCCTAGGTGATCCTACAAGTTTCAAGAAAGAGAAAGAGGAGGGAAAGAGATATGGTGAGGTTACAAGGAAGACAACAATACAACAAAACAAGTCAAAGAAATCAAATAACAACACTCTAAGGAAGTTTGCGGCAGTTATGGAAAGGAAAGTGAGCTTTGCCAAGAGACACCAAAAATGAAATCTGATCACCACGCTCCAATGTAGAAGAGGATTTTACTTTAAAAACCCTTTGATTCCGCTCTTGCCAAACATCCCAAGTGATTACGATAACAACACAATCCCACCGATGAAATATGGGAAAGTCTCCAATCACCTCCAAAGAGAAGCAATGAAAGAGGACCAAGAGGATATTGCTAAATGATTTCTCTCTAGTGCCCAAAGATCCAACGTGAAGGGGCAATGAAGAAAAATGTGAGCAGCAGTTTTCAGGTTTACCCCTAAATAGCAAACAATGGTGAAGTATAAATGCCTCTTTTGTTAAGAATATCTGTTGTAAGAAGGTGTTCATGGTATGAGAGTCATATGTGCACCTTGATTATTAAAGGAGTTTGAGCAGTTCAAATCCATCGAAAGCAATTGTTCTCTCCTCGATACCTGGTAAGATGTCTATAGAGGGAGTTAGCAGTGAATATACCACTTCGATGAAACTTTCATACCCCCACATCTGGTGTATTAGAGAGTTATATGGATTGAAGGAGCTTGAGGAAAGAGTTGAACTCATTGTGAATATTTGCTCCCATAAATTAATGCGAACATCTCCTAAAATTGAGGGCCTAAATCTGGCTTCCTTCAAGAAGGCAAGTTGAGAGTTGACCGTTGAAGAATGATCCCTTGCAACCATAAATAAATTGGGGTATGAGAAGGTATGAGTATCATTACATACCCAATCATCGAGCTAAAATCTTGTTGTGCATCCGACCCCCACTATAATTGCAATGTCAGAAGAAAAAGTCGTGGATGCCTTTAGAACGCCTCTCTAAAAAGGCGACATGTACCCGGAGAAAGGTTTGTAGGTCATGGGCTCTCCACCTTCTATAATAATTGTTGGTAACAAGGGCCACCCACAGGGCATATATATCATAAAAAAATTCCATCTCCACTTGGATAGCAGGGCAAGGTTGAAAGCCCAAAGGTTGCATACACCCAAGCCACCTTGATTCTTATGAGTGCAAACAAGTTGCCAATTAATCAAGCACATGCCCCCATGTATGTTTCTTGTGCCTTTCCAAAAGAAAGCCCCATGAATGTGTTCGATGGTATGAATTACCCATTCCAGAAAATAGTAGAAGAACATGAAGTATAGCGGCATAGATGACAATATGGAGTTCACAAGAATGAACCTACCTCCTCGAGAAAGGGCATTGCCTTTCCAAGTGGTAAGTCGATTATCGACCCTTTCAATAAGTGGTTGCCAATCTTCTTTAGTAATAAAGGTCGCTTTGGTTGGTAGCCCAAGATATGTGAATGGTAAGGAACTGAGATTGCAATTTAGGATGGTGGCGGTTATTGTGCCCATCTCTTCACATCTACTCTAGTTATATGCAAATGATTTGTGGAATGATTTTAAGACCCATCATCATCTCAAATTCATAAAGAAGTATCTTGAGGGAAATGAAGGATCTTGAATCTCCCAGCACAAGGAAAGTGTCATCGGTATAGCTTAGACTAACTATATCATTCGGTCAAGGAAAAGAGCCACCTTTTGAATGCATCCGCTACTGCCGGATATGGAGATGATACATGCGAGAGTATCAGCCACAAGGATGAACAGATCGGGGAGAGAGGGTATCCTTGCCAAAGACCCTTATGGCAATAGATGTAGTTGACCAGCCTCCCATTAACAACAATGGAAGAAGTCACGCAGGTCTAGCAAGCTTTAATCCAACCAATCCAACGATGTTCAAACCCTCGTGCCAAGAGTAACTTAAAGAGGAAATCCCAACTAATGGAATCAAATGCCTTTTCAAAATCAAGCTTAAGGAACACAACCTCAACATCAAAGTCGATGTAGCCGCAATAATCTCATGAGCACAAGCCATACTATCAAAAATGTATCTATTTTTAGTGAAGATTGATTGGGCTTGATCGACTAGGAGGTGATGTGAGGGCGAAGTCGTTTGGCAAGTACTTTGGTGATCATCTTGATGACGACATTGAGAAAACTAATAGGCCAGAATGCATTAACCAAAGAAGCACCTTCCTTTCCCAGAATGAGGACAATCAAGCATAATTGAAGCATCGAAGATCTATAACACCATTATAGAGTTAGCTAAATAATGAAAGAATATCTGCCTTGACATTATCCTAAAATTTTGAAAAAAGATTATCAGGAGTTCATCTGGACCCACTGCACCAAGCCCAAATATGACAACTCTAATTTCCTTCTCTTTGAAGGGTTTCTCAATACCCCTCGAAGACCACTCACAATTTAGATAAAGAATATCCCAATTTGCATGCAAAAGAGGATGATGAGGGGCACTAAAAATTTGAGAAAAGTAAGTGGTAAAAGCATGTGTAATATACATTAGTAGTGAGAGTCTCCTCTTGAAAGTGAAGTGTGTAATGAGGTTGTAGCAGCACCTTGTGTTGGCAACATGATGAAAAAATTTTGAGTTTTGATCCCCTTGTTTGAGCCAAAGAGAACGGGTCATTTGTCGCCTCATAATTTCTTCAAGGCAAAGAATCCCATCGAGATCATTGAGAGAGGACACTTTGGGAGAAGATTCATAGGAAGAGAGCAGTTAGATTCAAGGAGAACATCAAGCTTATTGAGCACCTCAAAAATATGAAGCTTTTGCCTTTTCACACAGCCTAATTTTGCTTTACTTCAAATCATTAGGGCACTCCTACTCTTGCGAAGCTTTTGAGTAAGGCTAGTGGCAGCATTGGCATGGAAGATGAAGGACCAAGCACTAGCCATAATATCATGAATATCTTAGTATTCCAATCACATGGTCTCGAAGTGAGATCTTATGGCACATCTTTGGTTGGAGAAGGTAAGGAGAGAGATGGTATGTGATTGGAGAGGGCATTGGATAGAGCCTTGTAAAAAGAAAGGGGGAAGATATCATCCCAAGAATCCATAATGAAGAACCGGTCAAGCTTCGCAAAGGCAGCACGACACGCTTATTAGACCAAATAAAGGATCTTCCCTCGAGCAGTATATCAATTAAGTCAAGATTCAGGATGAGATCACTAAAGGAGTCCATGTCGAAAGAGTAGCCTTCACAACCTTGTCGTTCATGCATGAATCTAGTCATGTTGAAATTCTCAATCAAAGGCCAAGGCTCCGACGAACACCAAGAATGAATTATACCGAGTTTTTGAAGAAAAGAGGCTTGAGGGAACGATCATTTGCACATACACAGAAGAAACACAAGAGGTGGATTGTGTAACCCTTTCTCTAAGTTTCACCGAAATAGAAAATTTTAGTAAAGAGTTGACATATTTGCTCAAAAAACTTTCCTTTTCACCCAACAAGTTGCCCACCTGAAGCACCTATATAGTAAAGAACCGCTTATTTATTGATTCAGGTCCCCCAATGGAGCGAAGAAAATGAAAGGAAGGAAAGCAAAATTTGGATTCAAAAAGCAGCCACACCAATTTCAAAGAGATATAAGAATCGCGGACCTTCGCTCTCTTATCAAGATCCCTGAGACCCCTAATATTCCAATTCAAAATGATCATAAAGTGATGAATACCCTATCCGGCACGAACAATCGTCAATGGCGAGACCAGCTCACCTGAAGAGCTCG
Source organism: Agave tequilana (assembly GCA_038442645.1). Lineage (NCBI taxonomy): Eukaryota > Viridiplantae > Streptophyta > Magnoliopsida > Asparagales > Asparagaceae > Agave > Agave tequilana. The sequence goes on from JAVJIF010014084.1 coordinate 26,263, forward strand.
AAAATGAGTGATAGTGGCATAGGGATCGTCTAGTAGAGTATATCCGAATTAGGTGGACAGTCTAGCTATCTCATCATCTGTGAACATAGAAAAACAAAGGCCATTGGAATGACGACAATCCCATGAGGAGCATCAACCAATGGATTTAGAATCGGGAGGGCGGGGTGGTTCCAGTGCTCTCTGCTGACCAGCCCTTTAGAGGAGGAAATAGTATTGAGGTGCTTACTGCACCTGATGAAGGGTGAAGGTGCCGTGCGGGAGCCACAAAGGAAGGAAGAGATATTAAAGGGTGGTGGGGATTCGGATGGAGGTTGTGGTTGGCCCTTAGGAGGAGGATACCTCACACCGGGGGTCAGGGGGGAAGAATATGAGAAAGGAGAGGCTGGGGCTGGGGGTGAGAAGGAAATGTGTAACGCCCCGATTCCACGGATACGGGGACGTCACTGCAACGTATATACGTAGGTCAGAAGAAGCCCCCACGTATATACGCTAAGCACAAAAAGTACAAGTAAGGATCAGAGTACAACACAAAGCGTGGTATTCTTTCACATGCCAACATAAAAGTACAATACAAAGTCATCACAGTATGATAAACATTACATATTACATATGTCTTTTATCATAACAAGTCCAAAAGTCAAATATACAATAAGAAGACAAAATGCTCACGAGTAGGATGAAGATCCCGTGAGTCAAAAGGAGTCAGGTGCAAGGAACTGGAGCTAAGATGCCTGCTCGCTAAGGAGAGCTCGATCCACGGTGGACAACTCCACTTCGATCCAAGCTCCGGAATCTGAATATGCAAATCCAAGGAATCAAGACATATGGCAATAAATGAGCTACAGCCAAGTGGCTAAGAGACATAAACAGGGGTTAGAACACAAGTATGGAATATAAGGACAGGTATTAACATAATCATAAAACGGAAAATACAAGTAAAGCTGATTACAAGCAAAAGTGATTGTATATGCTTAAGTCACGGTCCCATGAGACTAATACATCGAGGGAATAATCCAAACAAGGAAACCCTCATCTATATACCTCTATCTCATGCCACAGTAATCCAAGCATATAGAATCAGAGTTGCAAATCATACTATAATCATAACGAGAATACATAACAAGAAGACATGAAACATAATGAGAAAGACGTAATCCAATAACCGGAGTCATCACTGGAATCACGACAAGTAAATAAGAGTCACAATATAACATGAGTCATAACAGGGACTAGGACAGGAATCATAGCTGGTACACATAACGGTAACTATAACAGAGAACATAACTGACATCTATTATTATTATTATTATTCGCCTAACTCATATATCTAGGTATGTGTTTCGGTATCGATCCCAACTCACATACATCCATATATAAGCTATTCGAGGTTTGTTAACGGAAGTAGATGGAGAACTGATAGAGCTTCTTATAGTGGTACTCATACACCGGGGACCAGTCTGTTGGTCCAACGGTTCCCACCACCTGGGACCGGTTTGGAGGCCCAAAGTCCCCCTATATGTAATCATGTGGGCCTAAGTCCCACTATAACTTTCCGCCGCATATATCATATCCATCACTATAAGCAAGGTACCATTCCGGCATCCATCACTTCCTCCCATACCCATACAAGTTGTAGCTTATTAACATAATTATCTGGTTACGGGAAAAAACAGTTATAACAGTGATAGCTCTACAGATTCAAGAGGTGGCCCCCACCGTGTAGTGTGGCACTTTGTTCTGAGGGAGTGGATTCTAGAGGTGGCCCCCACCGAGTATGGTGTGGCACTTAGTTCCATAAAACAAGACAGGGTTCCCGTAGACAAGATAACCATACGGTCAAGTGTATCATGCTTGGTTTTAAAAGATAGCATGACGAGGTGGTGATGTATAACAAGAAATGAAACATAACAATAGATTGATAATAGACCGGGTCAGCCATGACATAACTATAGGGTCTAGTAAGGTGGTGGCATAGTTAGGTGATATACATGTGTTAAAAGAGAACATAAAGTTGACAAGTGGTTGATAATGTTACTTAACAAGTCATGTAGTAATATAAGGTAAGATCCATTAAGCAATAAGTCCTAAAGTACCAGTCATGAAGTACAAGAAACCATAAATGCATAACACATAAACCAACGACAAGATCTAATTTTTAGAAAAGAAATCATCTAAGACATTCAGGCAGAATTAGTCGACTAGGTGTAAGGATTAGTCGACTACTATAGGTTTCAAGTCGACTAACAGATACGCAAGTCGACTAAGTCTGGGATACGGAGAATTGGGGTCACTGTTTCAGGAAACATTAGTCGACTAAGGTAAAATGGTTAGTCGACTAGGGGGTTCAAGTCGACTGATAATTAGGCTTAAGTCGACTGGAGCAGAGAGTTGAGTTTCTGGTCCAAGGAGGGTTAGTCGACTAGATGAAATCAGGAGTCGACTAATAGGGATTTCCAGAGAGTTGAGATTTATTTCCAGAAGGGTTTAGTCGACTAATATATGGGGTAAGTCGACTAATACTGTGTTTTCCAGAAAAGCTAAGTTCCAGCTAAGGGTTCTAGTCGACTAGGTTCTAGGTCAAGTCGACTAATAGTGGTCGTGAGCAGAGTACAGAACTGAATCTAGGGTTTGGGTTTGATGGCCTAAAAATGTGATTTTTATGTTATGTGTGTACAAGTTATGAAGGTATTAAGTACAATAGGAAGTGATCAAGTCTTGGTGAGTAAAGATACTCACTTGGAACCGTTTGATTGAATCTCTACGAGTCCGGGAAGAGGGTGGTCGACGAATAGCTCCCAAGCGATCCTTGGCGACGAAGAGAGCTACGATCCGAGCTACAAATCAGAAGCTTGAGCTGGAAGAGAAGATCTGGTGGAGTTCTTGGAGCTAGGGTTTAGGTTGAGGTGAAAGAGAGACTTGGAGAGGGTTTTCTCTTTTGTTAGAAGTGGAGAAGAAAATGGAGTGAAGTGTAAAGGGAAAATATATATGATGGGGATTTTGTATAGGGGGTGAAATTAGGATAGGAGGAAGGGGTGTTCTTGCAAAAGAGGAGGAGGTGATGTGCCCCTCACTTGGCCACATGGCCGGTCATGGGAGAGAGAGAGAAAGAGATGCATTAAATGAGGGAGTAGGTGGGAAATGAGGTGGCATTTTGGAAAGGGTTTTGGAATTTGGAGAATTGGAAAAATCCATTTGTCTTGGAGAAAAAGGAAAGGAAAATAGAAAAAGGAAAAGGAAAAAGAATTAATAAAGAGAAGATATTTTCTCTTGGACTCAAGATGAAACTGATGAAAAGACTGATACCTGGGTTAAAGTCAAAGATGTGGAAATCATTTCGGAAAATGCCGGAATCGTCCGAAATTCAAGTATCTCGGATCGACTCGAAATAATTATCAAAAATCAATAATAATATATAAAGACCAATAGTGAAATCCGTTTGAAGAAATACTTTATAGTTTTGAAACTAAAAATCCCGGAATCAGTTACCTACCGACTCCGTTGGAATTTTCATAAAATCATAAAATTCTCAGAAAAAGAATGTAGGTAGGAAATGCAATTCTAAAAGATAAAGTCTAAAGGACCATCATGAAATTCCAGTCAGTTTGAGAATTAAAAATCCGGGAATCGGTCAGCGGCACTGGCCGACACCGGTTTTGAAGAAATTCAATTTAATCCAAGAAAAATCCAGAAAATCACAGAAAATCTAATATATTGGAAAATAACATTTGAAACTGAAATCGGTCAAATCTAATCACCGGAAAGGCCAAATCGAATACTATACTATAATCGGGTCTTCGGTTCAGACTAGGGCTGACTCCGAATCCACGAATCCACAACCAAGATAAAACAATCATACAAGGAATTCATAATACGGAATAAATATAGGAAACAAATCGAAAAAATACGATCGAAAATCTGAATACGCAACTAAGTACGTATTCCGGGAACGGGGTATTACAATCCACCCACCTTACAAAAAATTGCGTCCTCGCAATTTCATTAAGGGGCAAATTGAATACAAAGGGGACAATGGCTGGAATAAAGGCCTCATAAAACCAAAACAGGGGATAGGATGAATACAGGAAGGACCAGAATGAACAATGATGAAATGACAAAAGAAATATTAAGAAAGATAATCAACTCAAATACAAGATATGGGGTAGAAGTTACCATGACGTCCTCAGGGCTCCTGGTCTGGATACTGGTCTTCCCACTCTGCTGCATCATCTGAGGCCTCTGCTGCCATGATGTGAACTTGACCTCTCCTCTGATCTGCTCTCGGTCTCATTCCCCTATACTGATGATCATACCGTTGGGGTGGAAGTGGAACTCTTCGATCAACAGGTTCAGGGTTCCTCCTCAGTGGTGGCGCTGGAAGTGCTGGAGCTGGACGTGCTGGAGCTGGAAGAGCCGGTCTGACTGGTGCCACATGTCCAAACTTCCTGTGTGGGCAATCCCTTAGCATATGTCTCCCTGACCCACATACTAAACATAATCCCTTGGCCGCTCGACAATCTCTCTTAAAATGTCCGGGCCTGTGGCAGAAATTGCATGTGATCTGGGGAAGAGGAGTTTGGGATGGTCTCTTCATCATTGGGCCCTGGGTTGCCCTTTCTGCATCCTCCTCATCCATCAACTCTGAAGGTCTCTTCTTGGCCTGGTTCCTCATCTGGTCTGCTTGCTTCTTCTCTAGTCCACGCTCCACTTCTCGAGCTATGGTGAGAACCTCTGAATATGTCTTCAGCTGTTGGGGCATCAAGAATACTTGTAGGTCCATCTGTAATCCCTGCTGAAATCTGCTTGCCCGCTTCTCTTCATCCGTCACCATATACGGGGCAAAGCGGCTCAATCTGAGAAACTCCGCGGCATACTCATCCACGGACTTACTCCCCTGCCGAAGTCTGATGAATTGCTCTTCCATGTCCTTCTGGGCTGTGACAGGGAAGAATCTGCTGTAAAAACTCTTGGAGAAGGTGTCCCAAGTGACAGGCTTCTCCAATCTGGCCTCCTCTGCTAGCCACCAAGTCCTGGCTATATCCTTCAGTTGAATCTTGGCAACCTCAACTTGGTTCTCCTGTGGAACTCTGGCTGCATTCAGCAAGTCTGAAGTGTCGGTCAGCCATTGCTCAGCCTCCAAGGGTTTTCTCTCCACTCGTGAATATGGCTGGCTGCAGCCTCCTGAAGTCTGAAATGTTCCCCGGCCTCTGTTCCTTAGGTGCTGCTATCTCTTGCCGGAGAAGCTCGGTCTGCTGTTGCTGATTCTCCATCATCATCTGGATAACCCTCAATATATCCACATTCTCTCCCGCTGCTCCATTCGATGCTGATCCAGAGTTGCTACGACCCGATCTTCTATCCATGCCTAGTTGATGAAGAATGACTGGAAAGTGTTGGAAAAATGGAAGGATTTCAGGATATGAAGGAAGGAACCAAGAAGAACTAGATAATCAAGAAGGACTAGATGACTTTGTACATTGTAGTTGGCATAGCAAATTACAGTAATTTGCTACTTGATTGTACTATAGGTGGGAGAGCCTAAGCTCTGATACCAACCTGTAACGCCCCGATTCCACGGATACGGGGACGTCACTGCAACGTATATACGTAGGTCAGAAGAAGCCCCCACGTATATACGCTAAGCACAAAAAGTACAAGCAAGGATCAGAGTACAACACAAAGCGTGGTATTCTTTCACATGCCAACATAAAAGTACAATACAAAGTCATCACAGTATGATAAACATTACATATTACATATGTCTTTTATCATAACAAGTCCAAAAGTCAAATATACAATAAGAAGACAAAATGCTCACGAGTAGGATGAAGATCCCGTGAGTCAAAAGGAGTCAGGTGCAAGGAACTGGAGCTAAGATGCCTGCTCGCTAAGGAGAGCTCGATCCACGGTGGACAACTCCACTTCGATCCAAGCTCCGGAATCTGAATATGCAAATCCAAGGAATCAAGACATATGGCAATAAATGAGCTACAGCCAAGTGGCTAAGAGACATAAACAGGGGTTAGAACACAAGTATGGAATATAAGGACAGGTATTAACATAATCATAAAACGGAAAATACAAGTAAAGCTGATTACAAGCAAAAGTGATTGTATATGCTTAAGTCACGGTCCCATGAGACTAATACATCGAGGGAATAATCTAAACAAGGAAACCCTCATCTATATACCTCTATCTCATGCCACAGTAATCCAAGCATATAGAATCAGAGTTGCAAATCATACTATAATCATAACGAGAATACATAACAAGAAGACATGAATCATAATGAGAAAGACGTAATCCAATAACCGGAGTCATCACTGGAATCACGACAAGTAAATAAGAGTCACAATATAACATGAGTCATAACAGGGACTAGGACAGGAATCATAGCTGGTACACATAACGGTAACTATAACAGAGAACATAACTGACATCTATTATTATTATTATTATTCGCCTAACTCATATATCTAGGTATGTGTTTCGGTATCGATCCCAACTCACATACATCCATATATAAGATATTCGAGGTTTGTTAACGGAAGTAGATGGAGAACTGATAGAGCTTCTTATAGTGGTACTCATACACCGGGGACCAGTCTGTTGGTCCAACGGTTCCCACCACCTGGGACCGGTTTGGAGGCCCAAAGTCCCCCTATATGTAATCATGTGGGCCCTAAGTCCCACTATAACTTTCCGCCGCATATATCATATCCATCACTATAAGCAAGGTACCATTCCGGCATCCATCACTTCCTCCCATACCCATACAAGTTGTAGCTTATTAACATAATTATCTGGTTACGGGAAAAACAGTTATAACAGTGATAGCTCTACAGATTCAAGAGGTGGCCCCCACCGTGTAGTGTGGCACTTTGTTCTGAGGGAGTGGATTCTAGAGGTGGCCCCCACCGAGTATGGTGTGGCACTTAGTTCCATAAAACAAGACAGGGTTCCCGTAGACAAGATAACCATACGGTCAAGTGTATCATGCTTGGTTTTAAAAGATAGCATGACGAGGTGGTGATGTATAACAAGAAATGAAACATAACAATAGATTGATAATAGACCGGGTCAGCCATGACATAACTATAGGGTCTAGTAAGGTGGTGGCATAGTTAGGTGATATACATGTGTTAAAAGAGAACATAAAGTTGACAAGTGGTTGATAATGTTACTTAACAAGTCATGTAGTAATATAAGGTAAGATCCATTAAGCAATAAGTCCTAAAGTACCAGTCATGAAGTACAAGAAACCATAAATGCATAACACATAAACCAACGACAAGATCTAATTTTTAGAAAAGAAATCATCTAAGACATTCAGGCAGAATTAGTCGACTAGGTGTAAGGATTAGTCGACTACTATAGGTTTCAAGTCGACTAACAGATACGCAAGTCGACTAAGTCTGGGATACGGAGAATTGGGGTCACTGTTTCAGGAAACATTAGTCGACTAAGGTAAAATGGTTAGTCGACTAGGGGGTTCAAGTCGACTGATAATTAGGCTTAAGTCGACTGGAGCAGAGAGTTGAGTTTCTGGTCCAAGGAGGGTTAGTCGACTAGATGAAATCAGGAGTCGACTAATAGGGATTTCCAGAGAGTTGAGATTTATTTCCAGAAGGGTTTAGTCGACTAATATATGGGGTAAGTCGACTAATACTGTGTTTTCCAGAAAAGCTAAGTTCCAGCTAAGGGTTCTAGTCGACTAGGTTCTAGGTCAAGTCGACTAATAGTGGTCGTGAGCAGAGTACAGAACTGAATCTAGGGTTTGGGTTTGATGGCCTAAAAATGTGATTTTTATGTTATGTGTGTACAAGTTATGAAGGTATTAAGTACAATAGGAAGTGATCAAGTCTTGGTGAGTAAAGATACTCACTTGGAACCGTTTGATTGAATCTCTACGAGTCCGGGAAGAGGGTGGTCGACGAATAGCTCCCAAGCGATCCTTGGCGACGAAGAGAGCTACGATCCGAGCTCCAAATCAGAAGCTTGAGCTGGAAGAGAAGATCTGGTGGAGTTCTTGGAGCTAGGGTTTAGGTTGAGGTGAAGGAGAGACTTGGAGAGGGTTTTCTCTTTTGTTAGAAGTGGAGAAGAAAATGGAGTGAAGTGTAAAGGGAAAATATATATGATGGGGATTTTGTATAGGGGGTGAAATTAGGATAGGAGGAAGGGGTGTTCTTGCAAAAGAGGAGGAGGTGATGTGCCCCTCACTTGGCCACATGGCCGGTCATGGGAGAGAGAGAGAAAGAGATGCATTAAATGAGGGAGTAGGTGGGAAATGAGGTGGCATTTTGGAAAGGGTTTTGGAATTTGGAGAATTGGAAAAATCCATTTGTCTTGGAGAAAAAGGAAAGGAAAATAGAAAAAGGAAAAGGAAAAGAATTAATAAAGAGAAGATATTTTCTCTTGGACTCAAGATGAAACTGATGAAAAGACTGATACCTGGGTTAAAGTCAAAGATGTGGAAATCATTTCGGAAAATGCCGGAATCGTCCGAAATTCAAGTATCTCGGATCGACTCGAAATAATTATCAAAAATCAATAATAATATATAAAGACCAATAGTGAAATCCGTTTGAAGAAATACTTTATAGTTTTGAAACTAAAAATCCCGGAATCAGTTACCTACCGACTCCGTTGGAATTTTCATAAAATCATAAAATTCTCAGAAAAAGAATGTAGGTAGGAAATGCAATTCTAAAAGATAAAGTCTAAAGGACTATCATGAAATTCCAGTCAGTTTGAGAATTAAAAATCCGGGAATCGGTCAGCGGCACTGGCCGACACCGGTTTTGAAGAAATTCAATTTAATCCAAGAAAAATCCAGAAAATCACAGAAAATCTAATATATTGGAAAATAACATTTGAAACTGAAATCGGTCAAATCTAATCACCGGAAAGGCCAAATCGAATACTATACTATAATCGGGTCTTCGGTTCAGACTAGGGCTGACTCCGAATCCACGAATCCACAACCAAGATAAAACAATCATACAAGGAATTCATAATACGGAATAAATATAGGAAACAAATCGAAAAAATACGATCGAAAATCTGAATACGCAACTAAGTACGTATTCCGGGAACGGGGTATTACAAAATGGGAGTGGCCGAGGTGATAATGTCCGGCAAGGGGAAGGTTAACTCCAGAATGGAAGAGGGTAGGCATGATGGAGAGGGAAAAGAAGAGGGGACAATAGGAGTAGGGGAAGAGGTTTCATGGTTAGGGCACAACATATTGGAGGTACAAGCCGATGGAGCAAGACAGGTAGGGGAGCAAAGTGGCAGAGCAGGTAATGAAGAAGATTGAAAGTTGACGAGTAAAGATGGAGTGGGTAACAGGTTACAGGAAACAGATTTAAATGAATAAGGTAGATTAGGTTAGGCCTAAGGAGGAGGAGAAAGGGTTGAGTTGGCAACCCTGACGATGAGCTGAAAGAAGAGAGACAACTCAGGCTTAGATTGAGGGAGGAGGAGTGGGCTGAGGTGGTAGGTCCAGGCCCAGGTCCAAGCCTAAGAAGTTTAGATTTTGAATTTGAATTCAAAATTAGACTAGGGTTAAAAAGCTCGCTGACCGAGGGTCAAGAGGGAGAGGATCAAATCGGTGCTAAGAGGGTTAGCGTTATGGGGAGGAGCTGTTTTCGAGGCAACGACAGTGGCGTCGCGCCGATGCTAGGGAAGGAGAGGGATAAAGCTGAATGAAGGTTTAGAGAGGAATAAGAGTGATAAACAGAGGCAGTGAAGGTGGGCTAGATCTCAAGGAGAACAATAACTCCATTGAAGGGTCCAAATCCAACAAAAGGGAAGACAAAAATGAGGGAAGCGAAAGCCGCTGCAGATGCAGAGGAGAAGGTGGAGGGAGCACAGCAAAATAGAAGGCCGTAGGGTCAAGATCTAGCATGGCCCCATCAGGTGGGGTGGAGGGCACAACAAGGGTGGAGAAGGTGAGAAGTAGGGCAGCAGAGGTGGAAGGGGAAGCGACAGTGATGGTGGATGGAGGTTCGAAGGCTCAGGCTGGCTCGCCAAATGCGATTGGCATGTCACGGGCCCTTTGAATTTGCCCGAGGTCACCACTGTCTCAAGTCATGGAGGATCGATAATGTGGACGATGATGAGAAAACTGAGGCCACTAATGTGAAGATCAAAGTACTCTGGGATGGCTTTGAGGCTTGTACAACGAATCTGTAGGATGACCATGGTGAGATCCACTCGCCTCCAAGTACTAGAGTGGAGCCTTTATACCATTGCAAATCCGATGATGACCACTTTCAGGTCAGTGATGTCAAGGCCAAAGAGGGGGACTCTGATCAAAGATATCCACACCGAAGTGTTGAAGTGGTATCTCAACCCGTGGTGGTAAACAAACCATAGTGAAATAGAGAAGTTGAACTGCGTGGTGAAGTTTCGTCCTTGCCATAGCCGCCATGCAAGTGATGTCCAAAAAAAGGATCAAGAACACCGAGGATGAGATCCGCCAGGGACTCCAATGACAAGAGAGCTGCCACAGAGAGACGAGCTCAGAGGCCACTTCGGCGGAGGATGGCCGACCTTCCGCCACTAGGAGCATGATCCGATGATGAAGGTAAGCACACTCCTTGATCATCATCGGCGAAGGTGATAGGATCACCGAGTGCTTCGCCGACCTCGCCGAAGGTAGGCAATTACTAATGATATGAAAGAGAGGGTTTGGAGGATGGGGTTCAAGGGGATTAAGATTTTGAGTTAGTGGTGATTATGGGGGGGCGGTCTGGTGTTGATGAGAGTGTGGATGCAGAATTGCGGGAGGTTTGTAATGGGTTGTGGAGCAGAAGGTGGTAGTGATGAGGCAGGGAGGCGGTTGATTTGTGGTGGTGACAAAGAGGGTAAGCATATGATCGGTGGCCGACAACATTGCATTGCAGATGAAATATACCTTTACGTTCCGACAGTGAAAGGTGATGTGCCCTTTCTCACTGCAATGATAGCAGCGCCAGGTAACAATCTTGATATGATTCTTGCTCTGATTACAAGATGGTGAGGGGGAAGGTGCCTTGCTCCGGTGAGATCTACTGTGCATAACAGTTTGTCCGCCGTTACCAACATTAAAATGGTTCACCGGAGAACGGCCATGAGGGCTTCCGACAACCACCGAGGCCCATCTACGTGTCCGAGGCTGAGGTGAAGCCTGGCCTTGCTCGATGAAGCCACGAGAGGTGCGCTCTCTTCTTGTCTATCGTTTTCTCTCTCTCTCTCTCTCTCTCTCTCTCATTTTTTCTTCCTGAGTTATCAACAGAAAACATTGGAAGTTTTTGGTTTTGAGATTAAGTTTTATAAACTGTAGTTTTTTATAATTAACTTCTCTGACTCCATAAACTAAATTGAGATTCGTTTGACTTGTGTTTGCACTTTACTGAACTACGGGCCTGTTTGTTTCGTTGCAAAACGTCGCAAGTCGTAAGTCGTAAAATGAGAATGGAAAAAGTAAACTGTAGCAGAGAAAATATATTGTGTTTTACGGTGTCTGGTTGATAAAGTGAAGTGTAAATGGAAAAGTATATTGTGTTTTACGGTGTTTGGTTGATAAAGTGAAAGTGTAAATGGTAAAGTCTATTGTGTTTTACGGTGTTTGGTTGGTAATGTAAAAGTGTAAGTGGAAAAGTTGACCACAAAATAACTGTAGCAGTGATTTAAATATTATAAATACTATTAAATTAAATCTACTATTGCAAATTAAATTGTATTAATAAATTTGAGATAAAAAATTAATAATCTTAATATTTTATTTATAACAATAATATTAATAAAATATTAGTATAAATAGTAAAATATTACTAAAGTATTAACTAAATAAATAATATAAAATTTTAAGAAAATCTAAAGAACATTAATAAAATTTTAAGAATACTAATAAAATATAAATATTAAAAAATGTTACAATAATAATAAAATATAGTTATAATATTATAATATTAAAAATACTTGAAAATTATTATAATATAAATTTTATTATAATATTATTGTAATATTATAGAAATATAAAATTAATAAAGTAAAATATAATTATAATTTAATAATAAATTATCATTATAGTATTATTATACTGAATTATTATTACAATATTATCATAATAAAATATTAATATAATAATAAAATATATTATGATATTAATAAAGTAATTTTTATATTAAAAATAAATAATTAAATATATAGTAATTTTATATTAAAGTATAATACTGTTATATTAATAAAATATTAACTCTAAATAAAATAATAAAAAATGGAATAAGTATTAATAAAATAATAAAATATTAAATTAAAATATTAAATTAAAATAGTAAAATATTAAATATTAAAACAATAAAAAAGTTAAAGATTAAAAATATAAAATAATTAAATAAAAAATTGAACACTATTAAAATATTAAATATTTAATAATATTTAATTATATATTGATTATCAAGTAACTGTTTTGAACCGTAAGTGTACTACAAGTGAGAGTTACATGACCACAAAATTAACTGTAACAACCGCAAGTAGGAAAATATGAGTGTAAAAGTGAGATTTACATGACCACAAATTTAATTGTAGCAACTGCAAGTGGGAAAAAAAGAGTTGCAAAAGTGTTTTGCATTTTGCATTTTGCAAACGAAGTCAAACAACTGTAAGTGTAAAGTTGCAAAACTTTTTGCATTTTGCAAACGTTTTGCAACTTACCAAACACGCCCTACGTATTAACTACCTCTAAGGGCCTGTTTGTCTTTGAAGTTTTTTAAAGTATGGTAAATTTTTATTTTTATTTAGACACTTGCAAATTTTTATTTGCACAGTATTAATTACTGCTGTATAAAACTATAGTTTCACTAAATTTGTGAAGAGTTTGGATAAAAATAGAGTTACCTCAGATTTTAAAATTCAAATTAAAAAATAGCCGTTAGAAACTAGTTGTTGTGCACAAAAATAGAATTATTTTCTAACTTTATTTCTTTTTCTAAAATAGAAAACTAATCATTACTAACTAGCTATTATATAACGGTTAAAAACTAGCCCTTATTTAGGAACACTCAGTATTAAGATTTTTAATATATAAGACTAATGAAACAAATACTTTAACCAAACCAGTCTACCTTCTCAACAAAAAAAAATTGAAAATCCATTCATTTCTAAATATGAATATGTGGCATTGGCGTTGACTTAAGGAAGAAGAAGACGTATCCTCAATATATTTCAAGATCCCCAGGAGACATGCATGTTAGGGAGATTTTAGAAACTAGAACATTGCAAGAGAGAGTTTCATATAAAGCCTCACATCTCACATTTTTCAAACATTGGTTGATCAATTAAGAGATACGATCTTTTTTAGAAAAGTGGAAGAACCAGTTTTGAAGAACATGTGGCAATATTCATTTTCATGTTGGGACGAGCTGGTCTAGTTCACCTAGCAACAGAGAGATTCCAACATAGCACACTTAATTTGCAATTAAATATTTACTTTGTTTGCTGGTTCTTCTAGTATTTTGAAGAAGACTGTTATCTCTTCATTGATCAATCAGTGTTTAGAAAACTAGAAAATGTGAGGCTCCACATTAAACTCTCTTTTGCAATGTTTTGGATGACCTTCTAAATACTCCCTGACATACATATTTCCTATGAGACATGAGGTGTGCATTTGGAGTGGCACAGCAGGATCTTGAAATACAGGGAGTATATCATCCATTAAGACATCGTCGTCTTCTTCTTCTTGCAAGGAAGTGGACGGAAGTAAGGAAATAGGGAAGTATAATTGTTCACTTCCCTATCTATCCAAACACCGAAAAAGGAAAATAAGAAAATCTCTTTTCCTTTTCTCTTTTCTTTTTTACACAACCATTTTCTCACTTCCAGAGTGCTACAATTAATTTTGTTGTCATTTAAATCTCATTTGTAATAAGTTGTAGTACAAAACAGTTAATTTTTTGGTCATGTAAATTTCACCTGCATTCTAATTACAATCCATTTTTTATTTTTCTCAATTAATTTTTATTTTAATATTATTTTGCGATTAAACTTTGTGGTTAACTTTTCACTTCCACTTCTACATTACCATCCAAACACCGGAAAGGACATAACCTTTTTCAAACCACACTTCCCAACAACATCTAAACACCGGAAAACTTATTAACCAATTCTCAAGTTTCAAAGGGAACTATTACCACTTCCTCACTTCCACCCTTAATCAAACAGGCCCTTAAGTGAACTCCAACGCCACGTATTCATATTTAGAAATAAATGGAGTTTTAAACATTTTGTTGAGAAGGTAGACCGGAATGGTTAAAGTATATGTTTCATTAACCTTATATATAGGAAATCTTAACACTGAGTGTCCCTAAATAAGGGTCAGTTTTTAACCATAATACAACAAAAAGTTAGTAGGGGTGCCATCAGATCGGATGCAGATCGGATATTGTCTTTACCATATCCGTATCCGTACCCAACATTCGGACACGAATACAGATATTGGCGGATGTGAAAAAATTATATCCATATTCGTCAAAATCGAATATCGCATATGAATTGAATATTAGCTGATCGGATGTGGATACTAATTGGATATGTTAAAAATGGATATGGTTAAGGATAAACTAAACGGACAATGCTTATATTACTTTTTATCTCATTTACAACAATATTAAATATGATAAATACCATGATATTATTGTATACATATCAATACTTTTACCGTATCTATTGTCATTCGACTTCTATAACAATAGATTACACAATTTCCGGTGCTAATGCCGATTCGGGCGCCGCAGTTGATGTCGAAATACTCAAAATATCTCGTGCTACTCTTACGAGAATCGAATACTTTTCATTATTACTTTTTCACCAATCCAAAATATCGAAATCTAATGTCTTATTCCGTTGAATAATAGTCTCTTCTATACGGATATCATTATTAAGCACTCAACATTCAGATATCGGATCAGATTCGAATAAGATATTGCTTACGATATTTGTATCCGCACCTACCTTTCGGATAGGGATACGAATATTGACGGATGTAAAAAAAATGATATCCGTATCCAGATTGGAGGCGTATTCAAATGCGAATATCCGCGGATAATCCGCATCCGGTGGCGCCCCTAATAGTTAGTGATGATTGGTTTTTCTATTTTAGAAAAGAAGTTCAAAAATAATTCTATTTTTTGCACAATAACTAGTTTTTGACCGCTACATTTTTTTAATTTGATTTTAAAAATTGAGTTTGAGATAACTTTTTTTTATCTAAACAGGCCATAAAGTTAGTGAAACTACATTTTATAAAGTTGCAGTTGGAACTTTTCAAACTACGATTTGCAAATATCTAACTACAACTTGAAACCAAACACAATTTAGAAACTTCAAAACCAAACAAGCCTTTAACTGTAGAAAACTAAAATTTAAAAAACTTAAACTCAAAACAAAACAAGCCCTAAAAGTGGGCCTTAACTGTAGTTTTAAAAAAAAAGTCCAACTAGAGTGAAATTTTCTTTAACTCCAAATTTAATTGGCTAGTGAAACTGCAGTAGAAAATTGCAATTAGATATTTGCACACTCTAGTTTGTAAACCTCAAACTACGTTCAAAACAAATTAAAATTTACAAACTTCAAATCTAAACAGGCCCCAAGTATTAGGGGTGTCATAACTTAATTTTGACAGCGTCTAGTTAATATTTATAGATAAATAAATAAATGATTAAAAAATAAGTATCGATTGCGTCATAAATTCTTTTTAAAGATATTTTACTCTATTTCGGAGAAAACATTTATTCAGTAATTCTATAATAGATCTTGATCGCTAAATTTGATGGAATTTGATGAATTTAGAAGGGCTTGATCTGCACCATCAACAACATTTAGAGAATTGGGGATGAGAGAGGAAGATTTGCCAAGCTTGAGAACCTACAATAAAATTATAATAACAAATTAAAATCCAATAGAGATGAGAGAGGAAAGATAAAGTGAAAAGGTAAAAACTCACAAAAGACTCTATTTTTCCATTATAACCCATTGCCAAGCTCGGTTCTTAGTTTTTCATCTCTCTCTCTCTCTTAATTCAGTTTCAAACTGAAAAGAAGGGTAATATTGACATTTTAAGGGTCACATGATTGGAAGGGTTGTAGAATTTAAACCGCGGGGGTCCAGTGCTCAATTTTAAACTTCAGGCGTTTTTTTTTGTTAATGTATGAAACCTCAGAGGTTTTAGCTGTAAATTATCCAAGAAATAATTAATAAATAACTTATTCATCAATGGTTAAATTAATAATTAACCGTTCAATAAAACATAAAAAATATTCGCTACAACCACCAACTTTCCTTCATAATTAGGAAAAAAATTCACCCCTTATTTTTATTCGCTATAGTCTCATCCATATCAGCATAAATTGATTTCTTCCAACCACCACTTCTTTACATATTTTCGTTTCCTCTTTACTTTTCCTCAACGCTCTTAATGTTGTTCTCTCTTCAACCCTGACCCGACACAGAGTAATTCACTGATCGATCTTCACGGTAAGGTCGACGTGGGAGTTGAAATAGGGTGATAAGCCCCCTCACGAGGGTCGCAGGGGGCGAAGTGTTGTGCTCGACAGACAACAACCCTTAGAGGATCCAACCAGATCTCAATCACCAAAACAATGAAATCACAAACACGAAGAACACAATCGCAAACAACCAAGATCTAACGAGGTTCGGCCAACTTGCCTACGTCCTCGGGGCAATCCACGGAGAGAGATTTCAATTAGGAAGATGATTACAATGGCTCTTAGCCTCTCTCAATACAAGAGAGCTCTTAGCCTTCTAATTTCGCAGGTTCTTCTACAAGATTTCCCTACAAGATTACTACTTAGAAAACCCTAGCAGCCCTTAAATACAACAGGTTTCCGAACTGCAGATTTCAGCCCAAACCCGACTGTCGGTCGACCGGGACGGTCGACCGACCCTTCTACCGGTCGACCGGGCCGGTTGACCGATTCCAACAGAGAGTTGGGCCCTTTACAGTCAGTCATATCGGTCGACCGGTCCGGTCGACCGCTCTTTGACACTGTGCACGTCGTGCACGTCCGGTCGACCGGCCCGGTCGACCGGAGAACCTGTTTTGCTGCTGCTGCTTGTTTTCTGCTGCTGTTTCTTCCGTCGTCTCTTGTCGCCGACTTCCTCGACAATCCCTTGACGGTCCGGGTCATCTTCCTCAGTACAAATCTCCCTCTTTCCAACAATTCTCCACCTCGGCGAAGATTCCAAAATCTGAGCCGACATCCAACGAACCCCAGTCTATCACCTGGCGAAATCGACACACGATCTCGGCGAAATCGACACACGATCTCGGCTTGCGCGCACCGGTCGAAATCGACACACGATCTCGGCGAAATCGACACACGATCTCGGCTTGGAATCTTTGGCTCAACTATCCACTGGAAAAACATCGTACATGCCTTCCCTGCACTTCACCTTAGGAGAATTTTTCATACCTGCCGATCACCATACTGTGGCTTCTACTCCGCAACTTCATGACCTCACGAAGACTTCTTTATGAGCCAACACTGACTCTCCACTGACTAGCTCTATCTAGTCTACCTGTCTTCCTCTGACGGTCCAACCAAGTCTGCGTAGAGCCAACCAAACATCATCGGCTTCAACTGGATGCACACCCCTCCTTATGCAAGCTCAACATCTCCTCTCCGGAAGATAAAACTGTTCTTCGAGATCACACCACTCCACCTCAATGTGAAGTCCAACTGGCCACACCACTTCACCGCTACATGAAGTCTCTTCACCTCTCCGTGAAGTCTCTTCAACTCTACGTGAAGCTCCATTGACCACACTTCTTCACCTCTATGTGAAGGTCCAAACAACTTCTCGAGAACCCAACCCTAGCTTCATAAGAGTTGCATCACCAATGGCTGCGCCTTTACGGCTGCCTACGTACCTTTGCCCAAAAGGATCAAGCCAACCGTAGTTCTTTAAACTGAGCTTCATCAAGCTCGAATAATGTTACCTGTTCCTGCAGCAGTGAACCTGTTAGACTGAGTCATATGAACCTTCCCCTGACCATCATGGAGAGCAACGGCCTTCAACTTGAGCTTGTCGCGTCCACAAGCTTGAGATTCATCCTTCTTTGACCACGAACGTGGTCTCTCCTTGGTTCCAATAGCTGCACACACCTTGACATCCTCTGCAATGTCTTCAACCTGTTCAGCATCACTCTTGTTATCATGATCTCCACCCGGTGTCACTTCCGATGAAGTCTCCTTTGATGCCGAACTACCTGGAGATGATGGAGTAGCATCGACCTCCACCCGCTGCGATCCTCCCTTGGTCTTCGTCCTCTCCACCTGCTGAGAGACGATGGACTTCAACCCTGAAGCCTCTCCAAATGTGACATTCCTGCTCATCACGATCCTTTTGTCCTTGGGATCCCACAACCTGTAGCTGTTCTCCTTGATGCCCAAATAGACAAACCTCCTTGCTTGCGGATTCACCTTGCCATTCTTGGCACTGAAGTAAGCCGGACTTCCAAATTCCCGCAGCACACCGTGATCTTGAGCTTTTCCCGACCAATGTTCCAATGGAGCTTTACCTCCTATCGCAGTCATTTGATTCTTGAGATGGCTAGCATACTCAATCGCCTCAGTCCAAAACGACTTGTCCAATCCTGCATTGGACAATAACTTCCGAACCTCCTCCAGTAAGGAACGGACCAGATCCTTAGCCAACTCATCTGTACCTGTTGAGAAGTGTGTAGCAATTCCTGTGTTCTGGCCAAACTGTAGGAATTGGTCAATGTCTTTCCCAACATTGCCAATATGAAGCTCCTTTACCTTCCTACCTATCTGCCTCTCCATTCTTCCGCTCCACTTCCTCAACACATCTAGGGCTTCACCCCTTTGTCTCATCGGATATATCCAAACCTGCCTAGATGAACAATCAATTACCGAGACAAAGTACCTGTGACCTCCAAGCGATGCCGTCTTAGCAGGTCCCCATACATTCACGTGAACACGATCAAGAAGACCTTCATTGTGGTGAGAACTGGTGCTAAAACTCACCTTCTTCTTGTCCAGAACCCTGTGTCCACCTTCTGACTTGCAGGTAGCAGCACCTTCTTCTGATTTCATCTTTGCAGGAGCTAGCAAAGATTCTTCTTCTTGTCCGGCTTTTTCCTGCTGAATCCCCAGGCCAACCTCATCTTTTGTACTCGAAGTCTCCACCTGATCTGAAATAGTACTACCCTTCAAGTAGTATAAATTTCCTCGGCGGACGCCCTTCATTACAACCATCGAGCCCTTGATCATCTTGAGATCGCCATCTCGAACCGATATCATCATGCCCGATGCTTCCAAAGTTCCCAAAGAGATTAAATTTCTCTTCATCTGAGGTACATACCTCACACCTGTCAACTCCCAAACCATCCCATCAAACATCCTGATTGGGATTGTACCAACACCCTCCATGCTACATGAGTGATCATCACCCATCACAACTGAGCAACCTTCCAGCTTCTCAAAACTGGTGAACCAGCTCCTGTTTGGACATGCATGGTATGTTGTTCCTGAATCCATAATCCACTCATCTTTGTATGAGTTACTAACACTGGGAGAACTGACTGAAAAAGAGAATCCCGAAGAGTCTGAATCTTCTCCATCTGCCTGTGAACTACTCCTCTGAGTCTTCGTCACCTTCGATAGATTTGCTTCAGCATTCGACTCCTTCTTCTTCCCCTTGAACTTTGGGCAATCTACCTTCCAGTGCCCAATTTCTCTACAGAAAATGCACTGATTCCTTTTGAGGTCTTTGAATCCCGGCCTGGATTTCGATCTTCCACCCATCTCTCTACCCTTCCTTGATGAATTTCTGCCTCTCACCTCCAATGCCTCTGCCACTGAACTTGACTGACCAGAATGTCTCTCATTCTTCCTTGTCTCATAGCTCATCAATGCAGACGACACCTCATCATAGACTAAAGTTTGTCTACCATTGATAAACGTCATGGTGAATGTCTCATACTCCTCCGGTGGGAGCGAGTTCAGGAGAATGACAGCCTTGTCTTCCTCTTCTACCTTGACATCCACGTTTATCAGATCTGTGAGAAGCTTCGTATACCGGTTTATGTGCTCATTCACTGTGCTCCCCCTCTGCATCCTGAACAAATACAGCTTACTCTTAAGCTACAGCCGTGATTCCACACTCTTGGTCAGATACTTCTTTTCTAGGGTTTTCCACAGTTTCTTTGCCGACGTCTCATGTTGCACAAGGTACTTTATATCCTGTGCCAAGCATGAACGAAT
Source organism: Agave tequilana (assembly GCA_038442645.1). NCBI lineage: Eukaryota > Viridiplantae > Streptophyta > Magnoliopsida > Asparagales > Asparagaceae > Agave > Agave tequilana. The sequence goes on from JAVJIF010014084.1 coordinate 46,554, forward strand.
CAAGCCACATGCCGATCTATTCATCTTTGCCCATTCCTCCTCGGTAGTAGTGTTCTTCTTCCTCTCCAATAGGAGTGTGTCCTCGAGGTTCTGTGCATTCAATGCATCCATAACCTCACACCTCCACATTCCGAAATTGTTAGTTCCATTGAACTTAACAACATCAATCCTGGAGTTGTTCATTGTTTTAACAGACTTAGATTCCTCTGCCATTGAGATCCTTTCCTTGACCCACTAACTATGCGGAAGATTAAATACTTGCAAAATAGATCTATTTCTGAGATAAAAAAATGATTTTTACCTCTACCTTGAAACCCTAGCTTGAGTTTCTCACCAGATCTATTCCAACCCTGATTCAACGAGCCCTCCCTGCGTCCACCTGAGATCGACACACGATCTCCTTGAACACCAATGCCTCTGACCTGAGATCGACACCCGATCTCCACCTGATCAGTTCTGGAGCCCTTCGAATCTTCAGAATATCCCAAGCGTAACCTGAACGCTCTGATACCACTTGTTGTGCTCGACAGACAACAACCCTTAGAGGATCCAACCAGATCTCAATCACCAAAACAATGAAATCACAAACACGAAGAACACAATCGCAAACAACCAAGATCTAACGAGGTTCGGCCAACTTGCCTACGTCCTCGGGGCAATCCACGGAGAGAGATTTCAATTAGGAAGATGATTACAATGGCTCTTAGCCTCTCTCAATACAAGAGAGCTCTTAGCCTTCTAATTTCGCAGGTTCTTCTACAAGATTTCCCTACAAGATTACTACTTAGAAAACCCTAGCAGCCCTTAAATACAACAGGTTTCCGAACTGCAGATTTCAGCCCAAACCCGACTGTCGGTCGACCGGGACGGTCGACCGACCCTTCTACCGGTCGACCGGGCCGGTCGACCGATTCCAACAGAGAGTTGGGCCCTTTACAGTCAGTCATATCGGTCGACCGGTCCGGTCGACCGCTCTTTGACACTGTGCACGTCGTGCACGTCCGGTCGACCGGCCCGGTCGACCGGAGAACCTGTTTTGCTGCTGCTGCTTGTTTTCTGCTGCTGTTTCTTCCGTCGTCTCTTGTCGCCGACTTCCTCGACAATCCCTTGACGGTCCGGGTCATCTTCCTCAGTACAAATCTCCCTCTTTCCCGGTCGACCGGAGAACCTGTTTTGCTGCTGCTGCTTGTTTTCTGCTGCTGTTTCTTCCGTCGTCTCTTGTCGCCGACTTCCTCGACAATCCCTTGACGGTCCGGGTCATCTTCCTCAGTACAAATCTCCCTCTTTCCAACACGAAGTCCTTAGAACAATTTCTTTTTTAAGATCGACCTTTTGCAGATCTCGTTTGTTCGTGATGGCGATGAGTCTTGTTTGTGTTTTGTGATCGATGTGGTATTTAGATCTGAAAAACATTGAGAATCATTCGACGTCGGTGAATAAGGGTCTGCTGCTGATGATGATGCTGATACGAGGCCTGCGACTAATGATCGCAATCCTCTGTGAGGATTGCGGCAGACTGCGATTATGATCGTAATCTTTTCTTTAGAAGAATGTGACTATGATCACAACCCTTTTATTAACTGAAAATTAGGGCATTTTTTCGAGGACTGTGATCATTGCCGCAGTCCCAATATAAGATAGGAAATTGTGTTTTTGTGAAGACTACGATCATGGTCGCAACTCTAATAAAGACTTAAAAACAGAGCATTTTTGTGAAGATTGCGATCATGAGGGCTGCGATTATGGATGCAGTCCTATAAAATCTCAGAAACATTGGCTTTTTTGAAAGGAGCGCGATCGTAATCGCGGTCCTAGTAAAGAGGATCACAATCCTATAGAGACTAAGAGACATGATATTTTTATGAGGACTGTGATCATAATCGCAGTCCTAATAAAGATTAAAATGTGGATTTTTGTGAGGACTGCGATTATGGTTGCAATCCTCAGGTTAACACAGCAGGAGGCATTTAAATCTTTTTCACCAGGCACGGCTTTTCTTTAAAAATAGAGGTGGTTGAAGCAAATTAAATTTTGTGACTGAATTTTTTCCTAATTACGATTTGACACAGGTGGTTGAAACGAAATCCCTCAAAAACATAATTGTACAAACAATTATGAATGGTGTCATAATACTTCGGTTAATGGTTTTCTATGTTCTTTATGAGAAATAGTTTTTTACTATATTTTATCAAAACCACTGAAGGGGGGTTTTCTTCCGTGACTCCTTCACGAATTTTGTCTGTCCGTCCGTCCGTCTGTACATTTTCAACCGAGAGAGAGCGCCCCTCCCCTTCCTCCCGCTCCACCATCCCACACAAAATCTTTATCTATGCTGTTCTGTCGGGTCAGTTTACACCTCCGGCAGAACGGTATACTAGTTTATTATTTATTTATCTTATAATTTCTCAACTTTTTGGTCTAAAATCTCATGATAATTTCTTAAAGCTTAATTTCGGGCCAGACATGGATCGGGTAATTGGGTAGTCGAGCCTGTTCCGACCCGGTTCCCCGACCTCCAAAAACCCTCGACCCGTCCCGGCAACTTCATCAGAGTTCAGAGTTAGGAAGAGACGCAGACATGGAGTACGTGAATCCCCTCACTGGCTTTCGCTTAGATGGTCGCCGTCCCAACGAAGTACACAAAAAAGATCTCTCTTTTTCTCTATATCTCATGATTTTATTTGATAATGATGAAGGAATTTGACCCAATTTTGTTATGGTATCAGATGAGGCAGATTCGAGGGGAGATTGGTGTTGTCGCAAAAGCTGATGGGTATTCTTTCTTTTTTGGCTTGTTCTTTGAGTACCCATTTGATTTGTTGAAATAATATTACCCCCAAAAAATAGAAAAAGGAATTTCCCCCCCTTGGTAAGTGGGTTTTGGGTTTTGGGATGCAGGTCAGCTTCATTTGAGATGGGGAACACCAAGGTCATTGCTGCTGTCTACGGCCCCCGTGAGGTTTGGTCGACTCTGATGCCGTCTCTTTTTACTGATTTTATTTTGACTTCATTTTGTTTGTTGTTGTCACCCAAGACCATAATAATTTGAAATGTTTACGTTAGTCTATTATTTATTCATTACTTTTACTTTTAGCATGAGCTGCAGTCATATGTGTTTGGGAAATTTTTTTATTGCATAAGTTAGAGACGGGTTTGTTTGAAAATGTGGGGAATTTATGCTCCAGGGGTTTTGAACTGAGGTTCTTTCTTTAGGAGGTTTTGTTTCATTAGTTTAAAACTCTGTATTGTCGAATTGTGTGTCTGTGTGGTTTGACGTTTATTTAGAATTTCAACCATATTCTGTTGTTATTTCATCACTTACATGTTTTCCTTAAAAATGGGGTTATTTAGGTTTTTTTTATTTCAACCCACTGAATTGTGCCAATTGCCAAATGCCTGCCTGATGAAAGTATACCCGAGAGGGGTTTTGTATAAATATGGAAGATCAACAGGGAAACCTAAGTGGCATGGGTGGACTCGGGGGGGTTGGGTTGGGTTGGGAGTGGGGGTGGGGGGCAACCGTACCCTCTCCTAATCAAAAGATTTCCCATATAGCTTATAACTTTTGCCCCTCCAAAAAATTGAAAAAAGGGACATTCAAAAAGAAACACACGCGGACAATTGTTTCTCTCCACATTTTATGGGAAACTGTTTTTATCAAATAACACACATTAAGGAATAGTGGGTCTCATAGAATTTTAAATCTGTCTTTTATTGTGGCTATCTGATATCACCACAAACTTTACATCACCACAAAATAAAATTATTATATCACCACAAACTCTATCTGATATTTGAGTTTTAGTTTTCTAGTTTTACTTTTCTTATCAAGTCTAGTAAAATCTGAAATGAACAGGATAACTACGGAGATAAAAAGAAAAGAGAAAGAAAGCAATTATTGCCAGTTCAATCCGTCAATTTAAAACCCAAATAAAACAGGAAAAGTTAAGATAGCCTTAACCGTTTCTCCTCTTGGCTTTGAATAAAAGGTTGGACTTCACAAATGACTTCAAGTTCTAATCGACATTCTGAAAATCATAGCTATTCAAAGAACAAGAGAGAGCTTCACATAGCAAAAGCATGTTCTCATTTGTTTGAGCTGAGTTTTACTTCATAAATTTCACTTTCTTTTTTGTATTTGGTTATTAACTCAGTTGTTTGTGCTATTGATTCAAGTGAAATTTTCTTGAGGCAAGATCAAAGAAACCAGAGCAGCAACATTTTCTCATAGTTTATGAATTATTGTTTTTATACGCTATGTTGCCCCCCCCCCCCCCACCCCCCAAAAAAAAAAAAAAAAAAAAAAAAAAAAAAAAAAATCCTGGTTGCGCCCTGCTGCTAAGTGGTAGAATTAGCTTATGAAACTAAGGCCCAGAGAGCATTTGTGGTACTGCCTAGTGGCAAGTTTTTTGCTATATCGACATGCATTTTTTGTGAGGCTTAATTTAAGCTAAAGAGATAAAATAAAATTTGTTGAAAATTTCACTACGATCTATCTAATATCAAAAGCTAAGGGACTGGCTTCTCTGGATAATTCCCATGTTGTTGTTTGATAATCCCAACATCTTGGTCTGTACAGCCAAGGGCCGTGAAATTTGATTTTTCACCAATTCTTATACCTTGATTGTATCAGGTGTAAGATTAGAATTTATAAGATATAACACTTATAAAAGAAGTATAGCATTGTTTTCTTTAAACTTTTACCTTCATGTTTGTTTTCTTCTTGTAAACTTCATTTTTTTGGTTCTTATTTGATTTAACTATTCCACATAATACAGGTCCAAAATAGGAGCCAACAAATTAACAACCAAGCACTGGTATTTCCCATTCTCCTTCTTTTGGATTGCTTAATCTTGTGTTGGTTTTTCTTTTTGTCTGAGAAAGTTTTAAGTATATCTTGGCAACTCATTCAGGTGCGCTGCGAGTATAGTATGGCTAATTTTAGCACAGGAGATCGCACAAGAAAACCTAAGGGTGACAGGTGCTTCTCTTTAAGATATAAAACAAAGTTTTGTTGCATATCTTTGTGTTCCAAATTTATGCTTTACTTTCGATATTCATGTACTACTTGATGCTCATTGGACATGGTTGCGACTTGCGAGTCTGTATGAGTTTAGACTTGTTAGGTATGTGAAAATTTATTCTTGAAGATATGGAAATGGGTTAGGGTCCTTAGGATGCAACGATTGAATGGTTTTTAGGTTTGCATAGTTCCTACTTGTAAAGGACTAGGATTTTGATGTTTTAGTCAGCAAGTTCTTAATTTTATATGTGGTGTATAGAAGTAGTTTGTCTTGTTCAGCCAAAAAAGTTCCAGGCTTTAGTAAATCTAAAGCAATATCTTTTGTATGCGCATATACTTTATTACATTGCATTTACAAAAGCCATAGAGAACTGCCGTAGATCTGATCTTAGTTATTCTAGCATATGATCAAACTGAGAAGTTTTTAAACCAAAATTTTCTTCCTCATGAACTGCTATAGAAATAAGTTTGATGGGAATTGTTATAGCTATTTTTGTGTAGTTATTTTATTTTATTTATTTAGTGTGTTTAGTCACATATTGAATATGTTTGGAAAAGTCTTAGTGTGTCGGCCTATATAAGGCAAAAGTTGTATTTGATTAGTAGACTATGATGATTTGATTAAATGAAATATTTTTGTTTAGCATGCTGATGTGCTATCCAATTTAAATCTTTACATGGTGATGTGCAGAGTAGGAGAGAGATATCCCGAGTACTAAAGCCTGAATCCATCCATATCTTCTTATCTATTTTATCTTCAAATTTTCTCTTCTTCCTCTATTCCCTATTTGTTCTACGTCAGTTTAGTATCAGAGCTAAAGTCCTTTTTTCTTCCTCCACAAAAAAAATCTTTCCCTAAAAAAAAACCTAGCCTTCTCCTCTACAAAACCTTATATCCTTCTCTCTCCCTTTTCTCTTCGCTAGTTCAAAAAAAAAATCTGAAACCCTAGTTAGATTCCAAAAAGAAAAGAATAAGAAAGAAAAGAAAAAAAGAAAAGAAAAATAAAAAAATCAGCTATTGTTCATCTTCTCCCCGACCGTCAACACAGCCCCGCCATCAACTCCGCGCCCTCGTCACCATCGTCTTCCCGGCCACCAACTCCACCTCTTCATCTCTCCTCGCCGTCGCCACGACACCACCGCCGCCTCTTCGAGTCCTCTGACGTCATCACCGTCTTCAGTCTAAGCCGCCGCAACCTCGTCAAGGCCATCACTGTGCCCTGATGACCTCGCCGACGCTCCGTCACCATCAATGCAAGCAGACCTCTCCAACTTTCGCCGCCACCATTTCAAACTTCTGCCATGCCATCTCACCGTCTTCAAGATCTCTTTCCTACCTCGTTGACACAATGCCATCGCTGTCCTGATCTTCCCTTGACCTCGCTGAGGAGGTCAAATCTGCCCCGCCCCGCCGCCATCAAGCCAGAGCCTCGCGAGGAAGACGAGATCTGATCGAATCTATTCTTATATCCGCTCAATTTCGAATGGGTTTGATTTCAGATCTGACCCAATCTTCAACGGGTTTAAGTTAGAACTCATTTTCATTCGGATCCGATCCTGTCCACTGGGATTCGACCCGAGCAACCCAAGTCAGCCCAAGCTGACTTGAGCCGCTGCAAGCCGAAGCAAACATTAACGGCTCGGAAGCTGACATCATCGGCTCGATCCGAGCCGACTCCCGAGCCTCCTGAGCCGTCGCTGACGTCACCTGAGCCGTCTTTGACGTCAACCGAGCCAAGCTGATGTCATCGGCTTCGTCTGAGCCACTACTATTCACCAGCAGCATAATGTTCTTTCAGAGTCCGTTTCAGGCCCGTTTAGAGTCTGAATCGAGTTTCGTCTGAATCGTGGAATCCATGACTGAGTCTCAGAGCGACTGGGAAAATTTCACAACTTTTGTTTAGCAAATTCGGCCATTACAAAGTTGTCGATTGGTGATGGTACTGTTTCAGGACTTCGTGAGTAACTTTTAGCTCTCCGATGTAGGTATTTCTCTGAAAGATTTTAGAGAGATCTTATAATTGGCGTGAATGACTCACCCCTCAGGTGACTACTAACTTAAGCTGATTTGTCGTTACTAAATTCTTTGCAATTACTATTGGACAATTAGAATTTACTAGTTGAATTGTTATTTGCTCTCTCCTAGTGGTTGCACCCGTGTTATTTTTCATCATTTAGGATTGCATTTTCTTTACATTTAGAACTTGTACCTTTTAGAAAATTTTAATTCTCATCATTTAGTTTTGTTTGAGTTTAGGATTCATGTTGCATCCTTGAGTTTGTTTGTCGTGCATTAGTGTTAATACACGTTTGTTTGGCTAGTTGAGCTGACATGGAAGAGAACCTCGATCGCATGCTAGAAAAACTTGACCTTATCTTCGGGTTAGCTTGGGATTGCAATTCCACGTTAAAGAGGACAGAAGTATGAGGCAAGAGTCGATATATTAATAGCGTTCTTAGTGATGATGTTAAAGACTCGGGAGTTCTTGAGGATGTTTACGTTTCCTCCACTATTACTAGTGTCATAGTGGATCCGCTAGCCAATTCTGATACACAAATTATTGATGAAATTTATGAGTTTTCTGAAGAACCAGGGACGATGTAGATGTACGAGTTGTCTAGCATATATATGCCGACTGATGTCTATACTTATGATAATGACACTAATGATGTTGAATGTGAGCCAATAGTTGAGTCTACAACGACTATTTTTAGTTATCCTCTTTCTAGTTAGCTTTTAGAGTTCTTTACTATGATCCACCAGAAAGCTTCTGACTTTTCTTCTTTTAGTGGGTGTTTAGAAATTTGTTCTGAATCTAGTATCCTACTAACAGTCTGTTGCACATCTTTCTAGGCATTTTATGTATTCCGTTATTTATCTTCAGGAGTTATGCATAGAGTATCTACTACGTTGTATTTGCCTGTTGTATTTGATGATATCACTAGACAGTTAGCAAATTGCAGCGATAATTATAAATTTTCTGCATGTCCATATAGTGTATTGTAGGGGTGGCAGACAGGTCGCAACCCACCCTACCCGGAGTTATCGGGCTGGGTTTGGTCTATACAGGTCTGGGTCATAATCGGGTCAACACGCCTGACCCGATTATTAAATGGGTCGTGTCGACCTGAACCTGTCAGACCCGTTTAGGCCTATTAGACCTGTTTACCTCTCCCTTCTCCCCCTCCTGCCACTCTCCTCCCCCACCACCCCTCCTCCCGTTTTCCTGGTCTCTTTTTCTCCCCCTTCCCATCACAAGCGAGCAAATCGAAGTCATCGAACCTATCTCCAACGAGCAGATCGAACTCATCACCAGCGAGCAGATCGAACCCATCACCAGTGAGCACACAAACCCATCACAAGCGGTGGAGCATCAACACACGAACCCATCACTAGTTCGAACTCGGGAGTCTCCACCATCACCGCCACCAACACCACCAACATCATCGCCATCACCGCCCCCTCCATCATCACCATCACCACCACCATCTGTCCATCACCATAACAACCATCATCACCACCATCACCAGTTCACCATCACCACCACCATCACCGGACTTACCACCATCATCATCGTGCTCAGATACTTGCCGATCTCATGCTCAGATGCTCGCCGACGCCGATCTCGTGCTTAGATGTTCGCCGAAATCGAGCCCCAACCCCTCCGCCATCTCATGCTCAGATGCTCGCCGATCTCGTCGCCGATCTTGCCACCGACAAAGAGAGAGAGGGACACTGAGAGAGATAAAAAGGGATTGGAGGTGGGAATTTAAATGGGTTAAATAGGTCAGGTCGACCGGTATAAGCCCGGGTTGGATCTGGGTTTTGATATTTGACCCGTATAGTTAATTGGGTCGGGCGACCCGACCCGATTATGGGCAACCCGTATAATAATCGGGTTGGGTCGACCCGACCCGACCCAATTGCCACCCCAAGTGTATTGCAGGAATTTGAAGTTGACACTGAGGTGATTGTGACGAGTCAGTCTGAAGTCACGAGGAAGTTGCATGCTTCTGGTGTACAGGTCTCGATAGGGTTTTGAAGAATGCTTTCATTACCGACGATTGAACATCCCATGAGATCCTAGTTTGGTTCAATTTTTAGCAGAGGTGAGTTGCTTTTGCCTGCTGTTTGTGTCATGTTTGAGCATTCGTCGTTTGCTACTGATCCATCACGGAAACCCGTTCCACCTCTACCACCTTGGTTCAGAAGTGACACATGAATGCCGATTCCTCGACCTCCACCATTACCCGATTGAGATGATTTGTATGAGATAATTCAGTTCAATCCGGTCATGCTTGCCATTTACCATCACGACATTCATAAAAAAATAAATGCTTTTAAGCCGGGGTGAATGATGGCGATTACTATAGATATTTTTATGTAGTTATTTTATTTTGTTTATTTAGTGTGTTTAGTCTCATATTAGATATGTTGGGAAAAGTCTTAGTCTGTGGGTCTATGTAAAAGGTCAAGAGTTGTATTTGATTAGTAGACTGATGATTTGATTAAACGAAATTTTTTTGTTTAGCATGCTGATGTGCTATTCAATTTGAATCTTTACATGGTGATGTGCAAAGTGGGAGAGAGATTTCTTAGGTGCTGAAGCCCGAATCCATTCTTATTTTCTTCTTATTTATCTTATCTTCAAATTTCTACCTCTTCTTCCTCTTTTCCTTATCTGTTCTACGGGCCTGTTTGGTTAAGAGTGGACGTGAGGAAGTGAAGAAGTGAGGAAGCAGTAATAGTTATCTTTGGAGCTTGGGAATTGGTTAGTAAGCTTTTCGGTGTTTGGATATTGTTGGAAAATGTGATTTGAAAATATTATGTCTTTTTCGGTGTTTGGATGGTAATCTAGAAGTGGAAGTGAAAAAATTGACCGCAAAGTTGACCGTAAAATAATATTAAAATAAAAATTAATTAAGAAAAATAAAAAATGGGCTGTAATTAGAATGCAAGTGAGATTTACATGATCAAAAAATTAACTGTTTTGAGCTACAATTTATTACAAATGAGATTTACATGACCACAGAATTAACTGTAGCACTCTGAAAGTAAGGAAATGGTTGTGTAAAAGAGAAAAGAGAAAAGGAAAATGGGTTTTGTTATTTTTCTTTTCCGGTGTTTGGATAGATAGAGAAGTGAGCAATTATACTTCCCCATTTTCTTACTTTCGCCCACTTTCTTGCAACCAAACACGCCCTACGTCAAAGTCTCTCTAATATGCTAGGGAAGAGTTTTATTTCAAACAATTGACATAATCCTCCTATTTTTCTTTTCCTATTTTGATCGGTCAGTATCCCGATGTTATAGAAATGATCATCCTTGCATAATAGGAACACAAATTTTCTCCCAAGTCATGACCATTAATGATCGATGAATTCTAATTTTGCATTCCAATTAAAGACTGCAAAACTACTTTATAAAAATACTTTAAAATAACAAAATTACAGAAAAGCACTAAAAAATTAAGGTAGCTTCGAACAATTAGAGGACTCAAGCTATCTTTTTTTTTTACTTATGAAGGAGCCAATATCATTGCGGCTTAGTCTAAAACACTAAATTAGATTGAAACATCCAAATTCAAGGTTTTTGTTGAATATCCCTGATCTCAACCATGCTATTGGAGATGAGCACATTTAAATAAAATTGACCGAGAATATTAAAGTCAACCTTAAGATTGGGATAAGCACTCTGGTGTTGTTGCATAGAATTAAAGAAAGGATACTTTGTAAGCACTTTTATAAGTTAGTTTCTAGGAAAAGATTGTTCAAGAATGATGAAGTACACAAACATTGGCCACAAGCTAGAAAGTTGCCGCAATTGACATTGAGAAACTAAAATGTAATTGCTAATAGATCTAACTAGCAACCATTGTAGGTCAGTTTAAATTGCCTTGAAATCACGAAAAGTGAGGACGACTAAGAAGATCAATTGCACAAAGGGGGTGGCAACAACAACTAAGACATTTATCCCAGGTATTTGGGGTAGGCTACATGAACCAAAAGAGAATTACGCCGGATCAGTCACATGGATCAACCTTCTCCACTCATTCCTATCGAGCATTACGCCTTCATTAAGACCTTTATCCTCTATATCTTGTCGTATCACCTCCATCCATGTTTTCTTCGATCTTTCCTTCACTCTTTTAACTTGCCCTAAGTTGATAAGCCTTACTCGCCGGACTGGCGCATATGTAGGTCTACGATGCACATGACCAAATCATCGTGAGTGATTTTCTCTCATCTTCACTTGTATGGGGGCTTACCACTCATCCAACGAAGAATGCGCATCTCTGCTATACTCATCTTCTGGGCATGCTATTTCTTTATAGCCCAATATTTCGTGCTATATAACAAAGCTGGCCTAATAGCAGTCCGATAAATTTTTCCCTTCAGCCATAACGGGATGTTACGGTCGCATAGAACTCTTATTACTCTCTATTTCAACCAGTCGGCTTGAATCGTATGGTTGACATCACTATTGATCTTCCTATCTTTTTGGATAATAGAACCCAAATACCTAAACTGACTGCTCATCGGTATCCCTTGCCCGTCCAGTGTCACAATATTATAATCGGATCCTTTGTTTGCTAAATTTGCACTCCATATATTCTGTTTTGGACCTACTTAATCTAAAACCTCGAGATTCTATAGTTTGCCTCCATATCTCCAATTTACCCAAGCTCTCGTCTCATTGACTAGGATAATAATATCATCAGCAAATAGCACATACCACGGTTCTTGTAAGCTCATCCATCACTATGGCAAACAAGAATGGACACAATGCAAATCCTTGATGCAATCTAATTGTGATCGAAAAATCACTTGTTAGGCCTCCACAAGTGCTGACATTTGCCACTACTCCATTGTTCATGTCCTTGATTATGTCAATATATTTAATGAAAACTCTCTTCTTTATCAATGTCCACTATAATACCTCTCTTGGCACCTTATCATAAGTTTTTTCTAAATCAATAAAGACCATATGTAAATTTCTACTTCTCTCTCGAAATTGCACTATAAGTTGACGAAGCAAATGAATAGCCTCTGTCGTTGATCACCACGACATGAACCCAAATTGGTTCTCTAATATTTTAACATTTTGCCTTAGCCTGTGTTTAATTACCCTTTCCCAAAGCTTCATGGTATGGCACATGAGTCTTATTTCACGGTAGTCTAAACAACTCTGAATATCACCCTTGTTCTTATAGAGAGGTACTAGGGTACTCTTCCTCCACTCATCTGGTATCTTTTTACTTAGCCAGATTTTGTTAAAGAGGTTTGTCAGCCATCTCACACCCCTCTCCTAGGCATCTCCATACCACAATAGGAATTCCATCTGGGCCAAGAGCTTTCCTTGATTTCATCATCTTCAAGGCCTCTTTAACTTCAGATTCGCTAATTCTGTGCATAAAATTATGATTCATATCCTGACACTGAATGGTAAGGTCATCCAAATCTTGAGTAGAATTACTATTGAATAATGTGTCAAAATTCTCTCTCCATCTTTCCTTGATTTTTTCATCTCGAACTTAAACCTTTTGATCCTCATCTTTGACACCTCACAATACATAAATTTCTAGCCTTTCTCTCCCTTATTCTAGCAATTCTATATATATCTTTTTCAACCTCTTTGGTGTCCAACTTCTCGTACACTTCTTTGTACACTTTAGCTCTTGCATTCTGAACAACTTTTTTAGCCTCCTTCTTGGCTAGTTTATACTTCTCAACGCTCACTCTATTACTGTTTCTCTTCAAATTTCTGTAAGAGTCTTGATTGATCTTAATAGCATCTTTTACCTCTTCATTCCGCCATGATGTGTCCTTACATGGTAGAATACTACCCCTTGACTCACCAAGTACATCTTTATCTAATCTGTTAATGCATCTAGTCATTTTCTTTCATGTTGTATTGGAATCATCTTGGGCCTTCCAATCTACTTCCTGTACCCTTCGATCTACAAAAACTCTTTGGTTACCTTCTTTTAGCTGCTACCACTTAATCTTAGGATCTGACTTACGTTTAATCTTTTTAAATCTCATTTTAATTCGAACATCTAAAACTAAGAGTCTATGTTGAGTTACTACACTTTCACGCGGTACTACCTTACAATCAAATCACCTCTATCTACTTTCCTAGTTAAAAAAGAAATTTATTTGGCTCGCACTTGATTCATTTCTAAAAGTGATCAAGTGAGAAACTCTCTTTCTAAATCAAGTATTCGCTAAGATCAAATCATAGGATAATAGACAATTTAGAATCGAGTTACCTGGTTCATTTCTATCTCTAAAACCAAATCCTCCATGTACACTATTAAACCCATTACGACTAGTTTCTATGAAGGGGGTGGCACTAAGGGAAAAAATCATGTATGTATGACATGTCAAATATAAGGGCACTGGGTACACAAACCATACTCTATCAAAGATGATATGCATGCTTGAGACAAAAGTGACAAACAGTAGAAATACAGTGCTGAAAGCATTCATGCTAATTTCATAAACTATCATCAAACCTTTGCATCTTTCTTGGCAATTTATTCCGGATGGCAAGTCCCAAACCTGCCCTGCCTACAATTCCTCCACAAAACTAAGTAACTGAATTTAGTCAGCCATCCATCCCGTATCACACATTTCAACTTTCCTCTAGTTATTTTTTAAAGTCCCAATCGAACCAGTTTGTTCAAATAAAAGCTGGTCCTGTAAAATCAAATAGCTGATCACTTCATATATGGATCATTTGATGGCTTACAAATCAAGGAATGGGGCTATAACTAGGAAGGGGAATTGGTTAAATCTAGACTTAGTCTGAACAACAAATACATCAAATAGCTTATTTGGCAGCCTCAAAGGCCAATGAATTAATGGACCCAATGAAGATGAATAAATAATGCTGACACATCTGACACTTAAAAAAAAAAGGTATAACCTAATTAATGAAATGTCATAATTAATATCATTATCAACTTAACATCCACCCTCTAAACTGGTGCCAACATTCCCAGCGTAGAAACCATGGACAAGAGAGGGATTTGCCATAGATCGTAGGAGGCAAGGGAGCACGTAAGAGAACCTACCTTAACCCTTCTTATCGGGTATGCAAGTATGTAAAAGTAAAATACTCGCTACAATAGCAAAGGTTTCTGGATTTATATGGGAGGAAATAGGGGTTGGAAGAGTATACCGATGCTGTCCAGGTTTCAACAGAGACAATAAGAGAAATAACATCCAAGAGGAACGGGAAGAGAATCCAATGACCTCAGTCACAAACAAGCAATACTTCAATTCACCATTCACTACTTTATTTCATGCAATTCAGCCTTTAAATAGGGTTTACAAATGAAACAATATGGATAAACATCATCTAGAACTGAATTTACCAATCAACTCAAGATAAATCCGAGAAAACAAAAGGAGAACAGCTTTATTGTTGATGGGGTTGCTGTTGATGCAAACAGTAACTGCTACAGTAACAACATAATCTTATCCCTATAAAATCTCAACCTAAATATTTTACCTGATCTAAAAATTTTGTAAATAAAAACTGAAATTGAAGACACGCCCTAATCTCGAGATGACATCAATTTGCTTCTGCTGTACGAATATTGTCCTTAAAATATACAAACACTATGATTAAGTTGAGTAGCCAATGCCATGGACTTAATAGGTTTTGATGGACTCTCATGCCTTCTATTCTTTGCACAGTTATCTTAAAGGCTCGACATGTGTGTAATGATGCAAGCCAACTCTTGTCATTATTAATGAACATTAACCCAATTAATTCACTGATTTGAGATGTTTCACTTGATTGATCCACTGATGAAGAACGTCCACTAATAAGTATGGGTCCATGGATATATAGTATGGATCCTTGTATTAGATTCCATGAGAAATGCATTATCAAGTTCTTGTTGTAAAACTTTCTCATAATTGGTCATATCAAACACATGCCTGAGGTTCCTTCTTGTCCAGGTATACCATAGACTGCAGGGCGATCTACCTATGTTTGAAACCCACCAGTTTTTGTCTTTGTTAGCGTATGGAAGGCCAACTTGCTCACTTTTCGATGTGGCTCTCACATGACCACACCTTCCTACTTTTTGGAAGAATTTTTTTGAAGTTCTAAAGAAGTTTGCTATTGGTTCACTGATCTTCTGAAGCCTTGTTGGTCTTTATAGATAGTCTTGATCGTCTTTGTAATCTTGAACTGTTAAGATCCAATGATCATGAGCATTTTAGGGGATCTCTAGCTTACAGGAATGAATCAGAAAGTGCTTTGTTACCAACTTTCTATTGATCTAGGGTGTATAGTCAAATTCGGGAAACTTTAAAACTTTTAATGGCTGTCCCACAATCAAAGGTGCATAAATTTGACAGAAAATGCAAATAAATGAATTATAGGGTTTTTGGATGGATCACTTGACTTCGAGCAATCTAATTGCAATTCAACAATGAATAAAACAACTCAAAGTGGGTCGGTGAGATGGCCAAGGCAGTGCTTTCCCAAGCAATTGGTCTTGAATTTGATTCCATCCTGCAGATGGGCACCTTAAGGGGAGTTTTCCCTGATAATTGACTGGTTATTCCCAAGGGATTAGGCAGGTGATCTGAGAACCACGAATAACCTCTCGATATCACAAGAAAAAACCTAAAGAATTCTGCAAAGCACTAGAAAAAATTGGTTTAAAAATAAGAGTTCAAGATATGATTTTTACGCTCCGGAAGTCATAAGTGGAAAGATAAGAAAATTAGTTATTAGATTTAGAGAGATACACTAGAAGATAGACTTACAGGAGAAAGAAGAAAGAGGAAGAGAACAAATAGAGATAAACCAAACACTTTTTCATTCAATTCTTCACCCTTTATTTCATTAAACTTTAGTTTCTCAAAGTCAAACATATAATAACTATCAACCTGACTTTTAGAAGAAATAGAAACTGAGTCTGCACCAAATAAGCTATTCACCCATTAGTCCCCCCTAGGAATTATGCCCAAAACTAATAAAATACTCAAACAGTGTGTGTAATCTCTATCTGGTGGTAGAACAATTTGATTCTTATTTTTTTTTATTTAAACTTTGTCTCCATAACTATTTAAATTCCAATCAAATTGAACTTTTTATACTAACAGACCCGCTTATCTGGACTCCTAGTATTATTTAATCTACAAGAATGTTATGTAAAAAGTTCCTCTACTTATAAAATAATTGAAGTGGTGCTATTAATTAAAACAATGCATCTACATCTCCCCTTTGAGTCGCTTTTGTTCGCATCCGCTGCACAGTTTTGCCTACGAATTATTGTTCTCTTTCCGGAAGATCTCAAATTGCCTTTGTTTAGAAGGAGAAAGCTGGTGAAGGAGATCTAGAACACACTTAATGGATTGATAATAATTCTGCATGTGTTTAGGAATAAGCTGTTGGCCAGGATGCATAAGCTGGTGAGTGTTGGTTCGAATGCTATTAAAATAGAACATTACCACCACTTTGAGTTTAGTCAGTTGAGGCAGCACACCAATTGCATGCCAAATTGAGCAGACAATTTGATTACAGCCCTCACACCTGCATGTGGCCTGAGCTACTACAACAGCTATTCTAAAGACAATCGCCCCAAAAATTTACCTATTGGTTTATGTTATAAATGTCGAAAAGGTGACATCACGAGGGAGTGTGCCGGGCTAGTAGTCTTAATCGCTGATGATAAAGGTAAAAGAGAAGAAGTTGAAGAGGGTGAGGAGATTAAAGAAGTGAGGAAGACTGTTGAACTTGATGGAGATGTCGATGGAGAATATCTATTCAGCGGATTGTGAAGACTTCACACAACAACTAAGGGATTTGAGCGACACTGATCTAGCATATTCAAAACTCAAGTCACCTCTGCTGGTTGCCTGCGTACTTTTAATATCGATGAGGTGATACAGAGTAAGTTGTGCAAACTGAGATGGTTGAGCAGCTAAGCTTGAAACTAAAACTAAAATGTTGTCGTGATGTGAAGCATCAATTTATTGTACAATGACCGTTGGTGGTTTTTATTTGAAGATGAAATAATGTGCTTCTCTGATACCATTGTCTACAGGCCACATCCTTTTTGGACGATTGGGCTCTATGGAAATGATATTCAGCACTGGGCACGATCCAGTACCCCTTTTATGCATCATACCAAACAACATTCTCAAGTTCTTGATGATTGTTGATTCATCAAGCTTGTCTCAGCCAACTTCCACCTTTTGAAAGAGGCATTTTGAGGCGTTTGTCAGATTGGAAAAAGAACATTAGCTGAAGAGTGAACAATTGGCAGTGGAAGTAAGCAAACTCATGTCACTCAAAGGAAGGATGTTAGTTGCGTTGTTTTAATTGGTATCACTGTCTGAGTTATTTTATTTAGTAAGTGAATTTTTTTCATAATCCTCTTGGAGATTGAGTTAAATTAGGAGTCTAGATAAGTTGGGATCTTTCCATATTGTTATAGAGGTTTAATTTGATCAAGATTTTAGTGGTTTCTGAACCTGAAGTTTAAAAAGCGCAATAACCAGATCTGTTTCAAAACTAATTAGAGATGTCATGGGGTACACACGGGTTGTTTCATTTTTTTTTTCTCCTATTCATGCTCAAGTCCCAAGAGAAATTGATCGATGAATAGCATATCCCAGTCAGATTCTATTTATAGATTTTCAATTCTTTTTTAAAAAAAGCCGAGGTTTGTTATAGGAAGTTATTCTATATTTACTTTTTTGCAAGTTAGATATGAAGTGTGAAGAACTAACGGAAAAGTGTTTTGTACTTTGGCTTTTTATACTCTCTCTCTCTCTCTCTCTCTCACACACACACACACACACAGACACCCACCCACCCACCCACACCCCGCCATGCAACCATCATATGTCCTAAAATTGCCGTGAGTTTGGTTGTAACAACTTATTTACGTAAAGTTTTGTACCAGAGCAAGGTTCTATATGACCTAAAATACTGGTTACAACAATAAAGGTTTTTGGACCAGGGTTATTGTAGGAGAGAAAATAGGGGTTTGAATAGCAAGCTGCTGCCGTGCAGATTTCAGGAGAGAGGATAAGAGAAAAGAAGATCCAAGGACATCTAGTGAGCTCATTCACAAACAAGAAACAACTCAACTCATTATTCACTACTTTATTTCAAGTGACTCAGCCTTTAAATAGGCTTTATCAGGATGAAACTAAACATCATCCATGAACTGAACAAACCAAAAAAATTCAAGATGAATTTTAAAACCAAAAAATGAATCAACTTCAATATTTCTGTAAACTGTAAATGTTGTAGTCACAAGTTGATCTTATACCTATAATTGCTCAACTAAGTATTTTAGCTAATCTAAAATTTTGTTGGCAATAACAAATGAAATTGAAGATAAGCATTAAATTTAAAATAGGGTCTTTAGCGTATATAGCCTTGAGTTTTAGGAATATTACATATTTATCCTTGCCATATTTATATTTGCCTATATACCCTTGTATTTTAAACTTATTTGGCATATATATCCTACCCTTATTAACAAGTTAGCAGATGTTTAATTAAAAATACAAATGGACAAATTTACCCTTTTAGATTGAATGACATCTCATTTCATTTGTTTTCCCACCTTGGAATTTAGAACATTGCCCTTCTTATAAATATAATATGTGAACAATATAGACTTTACCAGTGACGGATTCCACTTCCGACTTCCAAGAGCTTGAGAAAGGGTCTTGATATACAGATCAAAGATATCATCAAGAGAATTGATGTTCAACACTAAGGCTCTATTACATAGGATCTGAAATAGGGAAATATGATCTCATCAAAAGTCAGCTCGTTCACATTTGCTTCCAGAGATCAATAGTCGAGATTGTTGTAGCTAGCTCTTAGTACGTGGAGTGTTTTATCGTCAAGCACATATTAGCGGCATACCCTGTCCTGTGCAACCTCTCTTCTGCATCTTCTATTCCCTTTATTAACCACAAAAACCTGAGGCAGAACACCAAACCACAAAGCAACCTCCCATTCTTCAACTCTCGATTCAACACATAAGTAGTAATGTCAATGTCAAATCAATTAACCATCATCAACCAACTTGATAACATTCTAACTAAAGATGACAACTTAACTCTTCTTTATCTACTTGAACAACACACGAATGGTTCATTCCTCATAATCCAGTACATAAATTACCAAATCAACTCTAGAAAAGTCCAAATATATCCAAAAAGTTCAGTGAAGGGAAGATCAAGGCAGCAACGAGATCCTGGTTGAATGAATTGTTCTGGCAACTAAATTAGTTTGGACTAGACTATCTTGACTTGAGGCATGAGGAGATGATCCTTTGTGAGCACGACAACAAGCCATTCTTCCCCTTGCCCCTCTTCATCCCGTGAAAGCAATGATTTCCCACTGGAGCGATGGGCCCCGTCACCTACTCTTGCTGACGTTGGCCGGCTTCCCCACCATCAGCGGGTCTAATATGCCATCCAATGGCACTCGATCAGGTTCCCCAAGACCCGAGACAGCTACTGCCTTTGACTTGATGGACACCACCACCTTTTTCTTCTCTTAAGAAGATTTATTGTTAACCAAACTAGAAAAATACCAAATTTTTTTGTTTCACCTTTTCTGATGAGGAAGGGATATGGGGCATCGAGGAGCCAGTTTCAAGTTTAAAGGGTATACTTGTTTTAGTTTTCTTTAACTAACGTCTTTAACTTGTTAATAATGGAAGAGTACATATGCAATATAACCTAAAAACATACGGTGTATAGGAAAATATGAATAAAGGAAGGATAAAAATGTCTTATTATGAAAACTCTAGGATATACATGCTAAAAACCCTTAAAAATAAAATATTAATTATACTCAAACCTACATCAGTTGATCATGCTGTTTTTAACAATCCATCACGGGATATGCAATTTTTTAACAATCCATCATGAGATATGCAATATTCTTTAACACTCTGAAAAAACTTAGAAGAAGTGGAAAGGTGATATGTTTCCACTAGGAAATTATATGACACTAAGAAACATAAAAAGCCAATGTGCCAAATAGAACACATTCCAACCATCTTGAATTATATCCCTGCAAACCATTGTGCCTAGTCTTCTTTTGGAGATGAAGCTACTCTCCTTTTAGAGATGAAGTTCAATGGTTCCTTCATTTCCACTTGTGTAATATGCACTCCTGACTTTACCATAATTGAGTTTGTTTTTGGAACTTCTAAATTCAAAACTTGCAACATCTCCAACCAACAAATAAAATAGAACTAATTAAAAATCAATGAATTACGATACTTCCATACCTCCTTGCTTCCTTAGCGAAATTGTACGACCTGCCTGCTAACTCTACGGAACAACATTTCTTGTTGGTCATGTGAGAATAAATTTGGCCAAAGGGGTGCCATAAGGAAGAAAGATATAAGGAATTATATTTGAAGGATGGCATAATCTCTGTTGGAAGAGAACTTAGTTCTTTTGCTTAGCTGGTTTAAAAGTTTGAACATCAGTAGAAATACTTACTGTTTCGCCTAGCATCATATATTGTTAAAGCACAAACAAATTCCAGTAAAATAAGAATAAATGCAGTTAAATTGGCAACT
The DNA here is from genome assembly GCA_038442645.1 of Agave tequilana. Classification (NCBI taxonomy): domain Eukaryota; kingdom Viridiplantae; phylum Streptophyta; class Magnoliopsida; order Asparagales; family Asparagaceae; genus Agave; species Agave tequilana. Next base: position 67,176 of record JAVJIF010014084.1, read on the forward strand.
CCATGTTTTATCATCCATCTCCTCTCACTAGAACATAGCTAACGTCTAAGAGAAAGTACCTTTTGGAATGACCTAATTCTATAACCAACTTTTGGGTACAAGCAAAGCAATATTGTTAAGGCTCAAGACAAGGCAAGGCGGTGCGGTTGTTGCTTCAAAGTATAGCACAACAGTTCTATTGAAATTTATGATAATATCTTTACTAGTGATGTATTTAAATTTTTTTTTTTTAGATGACAAGTCCTAAATGCTAATAACAGACTGCAAAAATGATGTATAATAAAGGACTGAATACTAGCATTTAGCTTAACTGCAATTAAACTCTAGAGTAATGCATGAATGGAGTTAATGAGGTAATGAGCAATCAATCTGTTGAGCTTAGCTTAAGAAATATCACTAGTCCCACATTAAGTCGGAGGTCTTTGGTTGGGACCTCTCCATCTACATGGTAGAGGGAATAATCAGCCAAACACGGGGCACATTATTCCAGGTTCTTAATGGAATAACTTATGTTCATGTAGTACTGTGGCTCATGGTAGTTGTGGTCTACATGCTCACTTGGAGGATCTAATTAGACTCAATCACTCATACAAGTAGGGAACACTCTCTCTCTCTCTCTCTCTCTCTCTCTCTCTCTCTCTCTCTCACCCCCACCACCACACTCACAAAAAAAAAAAAAACATGCTAGAGGCTTTCTCAGGGTGCCTTCCTCCTCTTTAACCTACAGATAGAAAAAAATCTAGTATATAAATTAAAAATCCAAAATGAATGTTGAATACATTGGTATTAAAATACATAATGTCTTCATACAATGGCGTAATTGCTTTTTTCTTATTCTTCCTCTACCTTATTCTTTACTCTCATTGTATATACTCCCACTACATTGTTGTAGTATCATCATGTGAGAAAACAAGAATAGGAAGAGAAATCAAGAAGATAATGAGTAGATAAGAATAATAAACATAGAGAAAAAGAGGAAAAAAGGAAGAACATGAAGAAACAAGGAAGATGGCGGCATCATTAGCTAGTCTTGTCAACGATGAAAGATGCACTAGTGAACCTTGACCGTGGTGAGGAGGGATGATGGAAGGATAATCTTAAGTTGCATTTGGTATGCAGCCGTGCATGTGTCTTCTTGAGAATATGGGACTATTTTGTGGATTCCCTACATTTTAACATATGCACAATGACATGTCTCTAGGACAATGGGTTCTTGTCAGAATCCTATTCTCTACGGAACACGATTCCTGAAAGGTAGGTGGGTTTGGTATATCCCACTATGTGGAAGCCTATTAAGAACCTTATTCCTAGAAGAACGTCTACTTTTCCTATTCATCTTTTCTTCCCCTTTTCTCCACCATCACATTGGTTGTTGTCACCCCATTGTTTTGCCTACACCTACGCAATTATTGTTGTTGATGTTGTTATTGGCACTACTTTCAAAGTCGCCAGAGTTGATCACGACCAGCCATGATCATTACCATCACCAATACCGTTGTCTTTACTCGTTAATAGTGTCATTACACTCACCAATGTCATTGTTCTTTCCACCGCCGCCATCACCCCCTTGCCACTGCTGATGTTGCCATTGTTGTCATCACCACTACCTTCTGCGTTGTCATTGTTGCCATATTTGCTCTTCCTTGTACCATAACATGGTTAGTTTTGGAAACGTATTCAAGGAATTGGCACATTCTTGGAATCTTTCTATTATACCAAACATATGAATCCTGTATTCTTGATAATGTTCAGATTGTACCAAATATGATAAGGAAATACTCTCAGGAAACCATTGCATAGAATCAGAATCTAGGAGTGATGCCAGATGGAATGTTGCATTTCATGTATACAAGTGTAACCTTAATGTGTTTTTGGTATTGCTTTTGCCATTAAATAAGCCTTTTGGTAAAAGACTTGTACTGAAGGTTTGAAACATTAACGGCTTAACAAGATAGATCCATATTTAAAGTAGATTGTTGGATGAAGTTTGGATAAGAATCAAAATATGAGAGAAAAAACATGGTTAAAAACAAGTGAGATAAATAAAAGAGATTGAAATTTTAGTTAGAACTCAAAATTGTGTGAGATAATGTAAGGGAAACATAGAGAGAAAGTAGGAGATCATATGGATGGGCTTCTTTGGTTATGTTGTTTGAGGAGAAAATTTAGCTTCTCTTAACTGTTGTATTTCAACTCGTGCCTTTTTCTAGGAAAAGAACTTTTTGCAAAATAGGTTACCAAACACCCATTTTTATAGGTAAAAACACTTGTTTGCTTTAGAAGTTGTAAAAGCACTTATCAGAAGCAATGCCAATCACATTTATATTCACCCACTTTTATAGTAAACATACTCTGGGTTAAAAAATCTACGACCATATGAGGTGGCAACTCGATGCATAAAGGTGCCACACATTTTGTGTGCCTTTAGCAATGACACAGTCATGTCATCATCTCTCCATGAAGCGAGGTGCAAAGACAAAAGTCTCTCAAGCCTTGGGTGTTTTTCTCAGAAAAGACTCTCTAGTAGAAAGTTATCCCTCCACAGTACAAACTAGCGTACACTCGCAGCCCAAATTTTAGGCATTTAATGCACATACAGAAAAAGACTGTTGTACAATGACTTTTTTATTCTATTGAAAATGAAATCTTATCCCCCCGTCCCTTTTAGCGTTTGACAGGTTTAAGACCACTTTTTGGCCTTGTACCTTTGGTCATACCATTTCTAGATAGCAACTTAGATTTTATGTGGAATATTCTCCATCCAATTCTATAGCATAAGGAAAGTTATAATCGGAAAGATGAAAAAGATATAGAAGAGAATTTAATTTGGAATGCGAGTAAGTCCACTTGATTATATGGGACAAGGTGGACACAAAATAAATGTGAAAAGCCATCAAAAAGGGAGTTTTGAATCCTTAATCTTGCAATTTCAGAATTTTCTCAAAACCCCTCTCCACCTTACTGTTTTTTCTACTATATTAATTTGGTTTCATCTAAGTTGATAGAATTTTATCCTCTTGTTCTCGTGTATCTTACAACATCTTACAACATGCCATTCTATCTATGTTTTCCTAGGATCTCATATGTGAAACCATTGTGCTATATTCACCATTTTCTCCTGAAGATAATTTCAACTCTTATGTTGTCTTACCGTCTTCATCTGCAACTTATGATAGTGCTTTCCCTTGTGCCACCAAAACATTCTTCTCCATTATAGTGGTTATACATTTGTGAGCAACTTTCTATCTCATTTTGTATAGATAAATATCTTCAACTAAGATTTTAGCCTCTATTTAAAGTCTTGCAGTGCTGCATGCCTGTTATCATTTGCTCTCTTTGTTGTCGAGATTTGTTCCGTCTTTTCCTTTTGGCTTGTCTATGAAGACTTGTTTAATATGAAGATAATCTCCTAACTTCTCCTCCTTTAACCTTTATAGTTTAGATATTCTGTTGCTAGTCCACCTTTACCATCTTAATCTAACATTTTAGGCATGACATTCCTTCTCTCCAGATATAGGCAACATAAATATTTATGCTTAAGAAAGTAGGTTCTTCCCACAATGTAATACTGAAATGTTTTGTTTCATAGCTCTAAATGAGATTCTGAAGTATTTTCTTTGAGGGAAGTATAAATATGTTCTTACCTTAAACAGATATATTCTATCCTTTCATGTTTCCTTATCAGGCCCATTTGGATACAATCTTTGGGAAATCACATTAGTCATAAATAATTTGGATAGATTTTACATATGGCCTTATGCCAGCCAGCTATCAGAATCATATTAGACTAACATACTTTGTTTTGCAAGGAAGGCGGTCTACAGAGATATCTTTAGTGATTCGCCAAAGCTTGGAAGCATGTATAATGACCCATTTAATGCCAAGGTCTCAGGTCAGTTTTTTTCCTTAAACCCATTAAGTAGTTCTCTTTTGTATTGGTTCCTAATTTTGATATTATTTATTTATTTATTTTTCTATTCATATACTTTACAGATTGATATATTTGTGCAAGTACTCCAAGCTGATGGTGGTAAGTGGACTCTGTTAGCCTTTGGAGTTTATCAACTTATTTAATCATGTTATAAAAGAATTCCTTGCATATAACAATAGGATCCATGCTTATCCTCTGAATGAAAATGCTATTAACTCTGTCTAACCGCTTCCTTTTCTTTAGGAACGAGATCAGCCTGCATCAATGCTGCAACATTAGCATTAGCAGATGCAGGAATACCAATGCGTGATCTTGTAACTTCTTGTAGTGCTGGGTATCTTTGTGTTACTCCTTTATTGGGTCGGGCTATTAACCTTGTGTTACATCTACCTCCTTACCGACTTAAGCATCAAGTAACTTGAACAGAAATATTCAACTTTATTTTTTTGGACAGATCTGAACTATGTCGAAGATAGTGCTGGCGGTCCAGACGTCACTGTTGGGATACTAGCAAAGATGGACAAAGTGACCCTTCTTCAGGTTCATACTCTTTCTTTCTAAGAAAATTGGATTTTTTTTTTTTTGAAGAAAACCAAAACCGAACCAGACCATCCAAAAGGTGCTTTCTCATTTTGGTTGGTTTTATTAGTTGCAGTGCAGTTTTAGGTTTTGGCTGAATACTACTCACTTCTAGGTTTGATTGATCACCTTATTGAAATTTCTGATATTTGTAGTCCTAATGGTTCATAAGTTCAACCACTAATATACAATTTACTTTATAATAGAACTCAACAATTTTGCATTTTGAGTTCTGGATATTTTAAAACTTTCTTGCATACAAGACAGTTATCTAGCCATGCCAACCTTCTGATTTTACCTTAAACCACACTTTTCTCTTAAGACTTGAGATGTTTATTCTGGAATTACATCACTGTTTTATTGTGATCAATGGTGGTTGCAAAGTTCAATCTGTTCTACTTTTCCATTCACAGAAACCAAATAAGATTTTTTTCCCGCATTTACTCCTGTTCTATGGTTTATCTACCTGCTACCTGAGTGTGATGGTTGGTTGACAACTTGACATAGCCCTCTCTTGCTTATAGTTACCTTGGCAATTTGGCACCAACCAGAGGGTTGATGTCAGCTTAACAGTGAAAATTAAACTTGGCCCTTATTTTCTTTGCCGTTTGGAGCTTTCTCAGCTATAAATAAGTGCTTCATGGCTGAGCCTTTTCTAATGGGAAAACAGCTCAGCGATGTATTATTATATACTTACTGTTCCTCATCTTATTTGCTCTTAAATTGTTCATGGTTCTTTCAGTTACAAGTCTCAGAAGAAACAGGTGTCCATTATGTAGGATAATCTCAAAAAGATATTCATGCGACTCTTTTATTTCCTAAATAATCCATGAATGAGTTCCATGCTAATGGATTTGTGGTTTTTTGCTTTGGAGAGCCTATGCTCTTCAAGTAGAATAGTCTTATGGTTTATGCACTAAGGGTTTGAGCCCATTCCAATTACCCACACTACACAAACAAACTAGGCTTTTTATGCAAAAAGAAGGGAACCGTAAAATAAATATGGTAAAAGAAGCTTCAATGCTAAATTTCAGATATTATTTTTTATGTGTTTTGACAAACAAATGCATGCACGTTCTTTATAGTCCTATTGGTTAACTAAATTCCTTTACATTTTAAAGAAAAATGTTCAATTGTATTAGTTATTTGGATTGATTCACATAGGATCTTACTGAACCTTTAGATGTTTTTGACAGAGTTGAGATAAGGTATAGGACAAATATATTATGATGGTTTGGATATTGATGGCTTTAAATTAGGATTCTAGTCTAAATTTCTTTTTCTTTTTTAGAAGGGCTTTTTTTTTTTGAATAAATCCTATTTTTAAATTTAATTCCAAAAATAGACCTCCCCCAAATTTATTTCAAAAAATTGACATCTTACTGGCTAGCTCGGCATTGGGCCGTTTCACCCCTCCTACGTGGTGGGTTCTGGCCGCGGGAGGATTTTTTTTTGGGTCAGGGGTGGCATTCTCGGACCAAGAATGGACATCAATTTTGAGCCTTATGCTTGGTCTGGGAATAGCACCCATGAACTAAGCTCAATTTTGTTTCTTGCTCAAAAGTAATATTGTGATGATGATGGAGGTGTTGCTTTTATTCTCAACATTACTCCTCTACTCCCTCCTCCCTTTATGGAAGCTTTAAGACCAGTGGCGCAACTGCATGAGTTACCTCATCAACTATGTCTGTTTCAAGCCCTTTGACGATTGCAAGATCCCCACCGAGCGGCGACATCATCTGTCGCAAGCCTGCCTAGGCTTCGACGAGACCCGCTACCTCGACCAAGATCATCATAAGCTTTGGCATCAGCGAGCACACCTACGGGCCCCGCATCATCATCGCCAGCAACAAGAACTCCTCAACCCCCTTGACTCCATCTTCAAGATGGCCACCTTGGATTCCCTCTTCGCCAACACTGGCTTCAGCCCCACCGAGGTCGACACCTTCGTCCTCAATGTCTCCATGTTCTCTCCCTCCCCATCGTTATTGGCGCTTATCATCAACAGATACAAGATGACAGGGGACATCAAGGTTTTCGACCTCTACGGCGTGGGCTGCAGCGCCAGCCTCCCCTAGGATCGCGAGATTTGTGTGATTGAGGACACCAATGAGGAAAGGATGATGAAATTACAAGAGAAGAAGGATGTTGTGTTTGAAGGGTAGTTTTTGTTTGTTGTTGACCACTTTTTGTGGATCTTATTGGTTACACAAGCTAATTTATGCATTATAATTTGATTTATATGACTGTATGTCATTTTAAAGATGCTCTTTAAATATCTCTCGACTTGGAGCAAAATTGATCTTCTTCTTGGTCCGGGGGTGTCAGTTCCGAACCAAAATTGAATCTCAATCTTGTGCTCAACCTTGGTCCAAGGGTGGCACCCTCGGACCAAGAAATAAAACTTTCGCGACCAGAACTCGCCACGTAGTCGGGGCAAAATGGCCCATTGCCTACGTGGCCCCGAACTGGCCTGTCACAGGTTGGTTTTTGGGGATAAATTTGGGGGAGATCTTTTTTTTTGGAATTAATATAATAAATAGGAGTTATTCAACAAATTTCCCTTTTTTAAATTTTGTGTTAAAAAGTTCAAAATATTTACTGGAAGGTTAGATATGCTTCTGTTTGCTTCAAAATCATCTATGTGAAACTATTTGTAGTATATTGCCCACACAACATTAAGTTGCTTTGACATGTGTCCATGAGTAAAATTTTCCACAACTTCAAGGGGTACTTGATATAGAGGTTGGTAGTTCATCCCAAACAATCAAAGATTGGTTCATGAACAATTTCATCTTGTTGACGTGGTCTAGCCTTTTCCACCCAATTTTTTTCCTTGCATGTCACTATTGGCTGATGGGAGAGAACCGAAAGGAATATAGTCAATATATCTCAGACTGTTGACTAATTTGTGTAGCAGATAGGAATGCCTGATAGAAAAACTATGTGGGTGAAAGTTATGGCTTGCATGAAAAGCTGATTTCAGACAATGAGTTATTCTGGGAAAAATTAAATATTTCATTGAGGCTGATTTGCGGATATTGGAGGGAAAACTGAACCAGGCTTATTTCTTATGGATTTAGGAACTGAGTTATTGCAGATTTCATCATTGCAATATACAACACCTGCTTTTACACAATATGAGGAAAAAAATGTTTCAACAAGAGAAAAATAAAACAAAAAGTTTTAAATAAATGAAGATGAAGATGAAGATGGGATTCTTTATTTTCTATAGAACTTTTATTTCCATGCATAGCATCTTGGCCTTCATAGTTTAGAGTTTTTCTGGGATTCACATGTTTAGAAATTTTTGAAATAGAAACATAGTTATCCTAAGGCCCGGTCTTATCATTTCTGCTAAGAAACATGAAGATACTAAATTAAAGATTAAAGCTAGCAATAAATAAGGAGAGAAGATAAAGCATTCCTAAGTGTCTGACATTTTGTCCCTCTTAACAGCAGTTCAATCGGAGACAGTTAGACATCCTCCTAAATTATACTGTTAATGTGCTGTGCCCTCAAGTCAACTCAAATGAGACCCTTATTTGTAATAATGTACTGCTTTTAAATGTTAACAATACATATTGATATTGCGGTCTTACAAATTCATTTAGGTTGAACCTAGGATTGTGACAAACTTAAATTGTATGTGGGGCAGAGACTTGGTGGCTTGAATTGCTAATTCCCATGTCTCTTGGGATGATATTTATGACAGGATTTATTGGGCTGGTCAACCCATTAAGCAACTCTCTGGTAAGCTGCCATATAAATCTCAGCATCATGATTGTTCTGTTTAGTCTCCCTGGGCTGGGTTCAGGATCTAATTTTTGGAGTTGGATTTGGAGGCTAATTTTTTTTTGCCTGAAGTTCTTAAATGGGTTTGGAAGCTAATTCATGGAGGGTCATTCCTTATTTCTAGCAGATCCATCTCAACACTATTTCCGAGATATTAACAAACCAATGAAGATTTACTACACCCCTTGTTCTCCTATGTCCTAAATATAAGGAATTGGAGCTTGTCATGGGCTAAGCTTCCTCTTGATCTGTGACAAATTGATGGCTTATAGAGCTTATAGATTGGTGGAATTTTTATGGGGGATGGTCTGTGACGCAGAACGGAAGGAGATATAAGGGTTTGTGGTGGGATTGGGGAAAAAAGTTTAGGGTTTATAGAATTTAGGGGAAAAAAAAAGAATTAAGTTTCATACCCACGTGAATCACACACAAAGATTTTAAAGGAACACGATTAGGACTACAAATTCTCCATAACTCATTCATTGATTTTCATATAAAATCTTACTATGAGTATTGTTAAACTTTTTGATTAGATTAATTACCTAATTAGAAGTCATTTTGTTTTGTGCATTAGGAGTCATATTGCTTTATATAGAAGTAGTCCTATAGTTACCTAATTAGGAGTCATATTTCTTTATGTATTAAGAGTTTTATTCATATTATGAGTTGTAATTGTATTTGCTTATAAATAAGAATATAGAGAGGACTCTTCAACTCTCAGATTCTTTCCTTTCAAATTCTGATATGGTATCAGAGTGATTTCTCTTCCATCACCACCTTTACCTCCATAACCACCATCATCATCTTCTTCAAACCCAAGTTGTCACATGTATACACCATGTTATCCTTATCTTCTTTTTCCTTTTTTTCTCTCTTCACATATTCAATGTGATCTGAATCTAGATCTATAAAAATAAATTTTATTATTCACGTGAATTGGACCGCACTGAACTGTTCATTTAAAAAAAGAAAAAGAAAATCTATCCGATCACCTTCATTAAGGGAAAAAAAAAAGAAAAACCTTAGTCGGCCACCTCCACTTTTACTATTGAGTTTGAAAATCTCTCAAAATTTCCTTTATTGCTGAGTTTTGAAGATTTCTTCAAGCCTCTATGTTTACCGAGTCTGAGAATCTCTTAAAACCTCCACTTTTACTAAATTTGAAGATCTATCAAAATATTTTTTTTTACTGAGTTTGAGAATCTCTAAAGTCCTAACTCCTATTCAAGGAGATAAATATCATTTTTCATGTGGTCTTCATATAAGTACTCGGTTTGACTTAGATCTAGCTTGCTTTGATTTGCAACTTCAGCATCAAGATCAATGGTTCAACAATTTGGCATCAACATTAATAATTCAGTATTTATTTTCAATATTTTCAATATTTATTTGTTTCTCTGTTTTTGTTCGGAAGAACTTTGTTTAAGGAATCTTTATCTAGTCTTTGGAACAAACTGGACATGATGATATCTATGCTCCAGCTTGAGAGTATTTTGTATTTTTCCTATTTATTCCCTCATATATAAAAAGAGAAGCAACCCTAATTTAGGGTTCCATCTATTCTCTAAAACTTAATATATTAGAATTTGATAGCAAAGAAACTGAGCGAGTTGATGAGTTATATCTCTTTATTCTTATTTATAGGCAAAGACAATCACAACTCATATCATAAGTAGGACTCCTAATACATAAAGAAATATGACTCTAAATTAAGTAATTGTAGTACTTTTAATATATAAAGCAATATGACTTCTAATTAGGTAACTATAAGACTCCTAATACATAAAGTAATATGATTCTTAATTAGGTAACTAATCTAATCAAAGAGTTACCTCAAGTGGAACATAGATATCAATCATGCCTAACTAGTTATCAAGATTAGATGAAGACTTCCTAAACAAAACTTTACTAAAAAATATAAAAAACTGAGAAACAAATAAATACTTTGAATTGCTAATCGGATGCCACACTGCTGAATCCCGAATCATTAATGTCGATGCTGAATTTGCCAATAAAAAAGTTATACATGAAGATTGCACGAAAAATCTTCTTGGATATAGTTAAGATTTTAGAGTTTTTTAAACTCTGCAGAATGATGTTTTGAGAGATCTTCAAACTCAGTAAAAATTGAGATTTGAGGAGATCCTCAAATCAGCAGTAAAAGAGGTTTAGAGAGATTTTCAAACTCAGTAGTGTAGGAGGTTTCGAGAGATCATCGAGAAACACTAAGAAAACACACATATTTCACCCATAAAACATTTCGTCCCTTGAATTTGACAATTGTAATCTGAATTTTCATGAGACCACGAAGAGTTCAGGCAATAACAAATAGAAGACGAATAGGATAAGAACACTGAAGATGAGAAAACTTGCAGCAGAAAAAAATACCAATGAAGAAATTTGAAGCAGCAACATAAGTAGTTAGCAGCACCATCGGATGATGTAATAGCAATAGCAAGAACATGTACCATCAGTAGGAACGAGAAGTAGCATCAGAGGAAGATGAAACCCGAGTTGACAGTAGGCAACAATAATAGATGAGCACGACACTGCAATCGACAACAACAGAAGAAGATGAAAGTAAAAAAAGTGGCCGGGCGCTAGGCACGTGCTACATGAGCACAGCTTAACACAGGCTCGAGGATAGTGTGAAAATGACGATTAGCGAAAAAATTTGAGAGGCTCTAATGCTAATATCAGGGTAGAGAAATAGATGACATAATCTTAGGTAGAGGTTGCCTCTCTTTATATAAATGAGGAATAAATAAAAAAAATAAAAAAAATACCTTCACACACTCTAATAAGTATTTATAGACAAAGGCCACATGTAATACTCATTCCTCAATAAAAGAAAAACCAATAAAAGAACTATTCTTACTCCTAATAAAAGACTACTACTTCTAATAAGATCTAACTTAGGCACTCATTCTCTTACACGAACAGGTCTTCAATAGCTCGTTGAATCGTCAATGTCCTCACCAGTCTGGGTGCTGGCTTAGTCAAATCTTATCGTCAATGTTGGATGGCCTACACGGTGGATCTTGCGAAAAGCTAGGAACATGTAGGAAGAATACTGTATCTGTTGGCTAAGTCCCCTATCACCTATCAATTCTCTCAAGGGTGAGCCTAATTGGGTGAAAACTAAACAACTGAACCTAAACCGAACTTAATCAGAAAAATGATGTTTTTTTTTTTCATTTTTCCTTTTCTAGCAAAGGCCGTAGCTTGGTTATGAACTTGAGACCTCCCATTTTCCAACCCAACCCATTTGTCACTAAGCCAGGTCTTAGTGACCAACAAATGATTTAGTTTTATTGGATTTGGCTTGGTTTTTATTTTGATTAAAGAAAAAGGAAAGGAAAAGAAAATGAATAAAGCTATCAAATTTTTACATATTATGTACACTCACAAATCTCATTGTGGTGAGGTATGAAAGCGAATAAAGCAGACAGCTTAAATTATACATATTACACAACACATGCGGGCACACATGTGACATAGAAACAGCAATTTCATCCGAAAAAATATGTATTATTTATGAGTAGAGTTTGAACTGGCGGTGATACTAAATTTCATGTTGTAGTTTCATAATGTTTTTTTAGTTGATATGTGGTATTTGTACCATCTCATGGTGATTATGTGCATGATACTTGATTTTAGGGTCTGAGTCTTCTATCTTGATCACAGGCTCTACAGCTTTTGCTTTGTGTGTCGTGTGAATGATACTTGATTCATTCTTTCCTAATTTTGCTCAATGGAATATATTTTAACAAGTAATAGTCATGATGATTAATTTTCAGATGGATGCGAAATTACCAATGGATATATTTGAAAATGTCATGCAACTTGCAATAGAAGGATGCAAAGCAATAGCTCAGTACATTCGAGAAGTAAGAAATCATGCTACTTTGTTTTGCTTGCTATATTCGCCATCTTGCCTAGTCACCATTTACTTTCCGTATCATTATATTGAAGAAGAAGATATGTTCGTCATGCATCTGTTTCATATGATGGCTGACCTAGAATCAACCATACCCCTTGCCGGAGGAACTTGCCTGAGTTTTATCCCTTAACTTCTGAAAAAATATTTTCATCGTCCTTCACTTATTTTTTATTTACTGACCAGTTTGTTTTATGTTTCACTGTGGCTGCCAGGTTCTCTTGGAGCGTACAAAACAACTGGAGTATCGTAAAGGCGTTTAGCGCACAGGCTAAGGTGCTGCACTTTCTTTATTACTTGTACTGGGAATTCTTTGGAGGCGAGCCATCAGCTTAGTTAGGAAGATTATTGTTGGGATTTTAAACGAATCGACAAACAATAAATATTTTGGATAGATTTTCTCAGTTTTAGCAATTTTATGGAGGGATTCACTTACTAGGTGTTGGCTCTTTGCCTCTGATTTCCATATTGCTAATCAAATGGCGCATGCTTTCACAGGGAGCCTAACAACGAGCAGTGTACATTCGGAGATATATCAAGCTACAGTGAATTGCCATAGAACTTGCAGGTGGCGGTAGTGTGCTACAAAGGAAGTGCGACGAAAGCTACATTTCTGTCTCTCTGCTGTCCATTACAAACTAGGTTGTTGTTCACAGTTGCACAGGGAAGAAGTCTGGTCTCTGTGTGTGTGTTTTTTTTTTGTTGTTGGGGGTTTGGTGTGGTGTTCATGTACCCTTTTGTTTCACTTGCAAAGAGTAAGTTTTGTTGTGTAAAACAAGACACTGTATATTACAATTTGTATTCAAGAGGATTTGGCTGTGACTTTGAAGTGTACTCTTGTTTAGTTAATATCCCTTGAATTTGTTAAAAAAAAAAAAAAGATCCCTTGAAACATTGTGCTGACCAGCAAAATAACATATATGTCATGCAGAAATTTTCACTTAAACAGAATTTATATTACTAAACTCTTGGAGCAGGAGAAAGGAACGGGATCTATGTCACTTCCTGCCTGCCTTTTACCCTAGAAATAAAAGAGATGCTTAGTTTTAAATGTTTGCTGTGTAGAACAAACCATTACAGTAGCAAGTTGCTTAGATTAATCCTCAAAATTTTCTAGCAGGCAAAGCTTTTGGTGTACGTAGGGTTTCTAACTTTCTTCTTGTATATAGATTTTTTACATTTTTATGTTATTATTATTATTATTTTTGAATATAGATCCTAGCGTGGTGTAAGTGGGATTTGAATCCCAAAGTTCCTGACGTTTTACCATTGTGAAAAAGTTTTATCTCTGTGCTACACTGACACTTAAATCCTCGGTTTTAATAGTCAATTTAGTGCTATTGTTTCAAATGTTTCGTTTTGTAAGGTTGTAATCCTGATTTAAATTTCTAACAAAACATTTTTTTATAATCATAGACTAGTTAAATGTGATAAGTAATTTAATTCTACATGTATAATTTAGAAAATTCCACGTCCAAACTTCCATTGTGTCAAAAACACTTTTAGAAGGAAGAAACTGGCACTAAAGTTTTCTTTTTTACTCTCTCTCTCTTTTAAGTGGGATCAATATTTTATTTCTGAAGGGGTGATGTTGGTGCCTCGCCACTTTCACTGCTGATGTACATTACTACGTCCAAATGTTATATTTTGCAAAGCAATCAATTTTCTTATTTTCTTGATTTTACTTGTATTTCTAATTCTGGAACCTTAAATCAAAAGTTCTGGTTATATTTTGATAATTATAAAGTCTTCATGTACAAGAAAAGGGGAAAACAGTAAGTACACAAATATATTCTTTAGTTTTTTTTTTCCTTCTTTTTGCTAGTTAAATTCATCGGCGTCGGGTTCAAACTGAGGATCACTGGAGAGTAAACCTAAAGCCTGTCCAGTAGCTGACGTCGAAGAATAAAATGTCCGCACGCGACGGCGTTCGAACTTGAAACCGTAAAAACTTGGAACTCTAACCGATCCAAACTTATCGAGGAACACCCTAAGAGATAAATATGTTCTTTTGTTATAATAATAATACTAAAGACAAGGCTTCTCAAAAAACTGTGGAGGATAAGCACATAAAATACCTACTAAATCATTTACTATTTTGGTTACAAACATAAGAATTTTAATTTACTCCATAAATAGAACTAGCGGTTGCGTTTGAATTATGTATTTTTTCTATTTTAAATGCAATTTATTTTTCCTATCTGAAAAACACTATTTTAAAACAAATATAGAAATAATGAGTTTCTGGATAAAAATTGCAGGCACATGAATATAAAAGAAATTCTGAGAAAAGAAGAGTTATTTAAAATCCATTTGTAAAAAACTCAGGGGTTTAAAAAATTATTTAAATTTCAAGGGACTGAGGACATTTTGCCTACAATCAATTATATTTACAAATATTCCTAAATAAAAGTATGCGACAACCAATAGTTGTGAGAGAAATGAACAGATTCAATGAACCGTATAAAGACGCGGTGGTCAACAACAGTGTACAGCAGCCTCCCACGATGATCTCATGGCAAAGGTATGAAATTTGAACAACTTTCATAAAATAAGAGCCCATGATTAGGGGAAGAAGAAGAAGAGCCCATTACTCATTTATTTGTGAGGGTTCCTTTTTGTCCATTTTATCTGTAAATGGGCAATTTTTTGACTAAATACAAAATTTAAAAATAATTTTAAAAACCAACCTCTTCTAAAATATTTTCAAAAACCGACCTCTGACATGTCACGTCAGCGCCATGTGCGCGGAGGGTTGTTTCGCCCCGCCAGCGTGGCGATCTCCACTGACGGCAGTTGCATTTTTTTTGTTCGTGGTTAGTAACTCCAGACAAAGTATATATATTTTTTAGTTTATTTAAAAAGAATTTTCATTTCTTTTAGGTTTTTTTTCCTTTGTCCGGGGTTCCCCAGACAAAGAAATTAACTTTTATTTTAGTTTTTTTCCCCTTTGTCCGGGGTTGCCAACCCCGGAGAACCAACTCCCGACAAAGAAACTTGCTAAATAAAGCTAAACTTTTTTGTGCGGGGTTGTAAAACCCGGACAAAGAAAAACATCTAAAAAAATTTAAATGTCTTTGTCCGGGGTTGCCAACCTCAGACCAAAGATACTTGGGTTAAAAAAACTGTCTCATTGCCTGTTTTACAAAAAAATAATGCATATCAAAGCTCATATCAATTCAAAATCTCCAATTTTAACTCATATTAAACTCGTATATCAATAATACAAGTCATATAAAACTCATATCATAACTCACATCAAAATCACAAATTTCAGCTAACATCAAACTCATATTTCAATAATACAAGCCATATAATATCTTAATTCAAACTGGCTAATGCACATGAAAGTTTATCATGCCCTTGTCCTTATCCTTGCCCATGTGCAGGGGCAGTCTGATAATTTGGTTGCGTATGTTGTTGGGATGGTCCGGCCTCATCTTCAGCTCCTCGACGCCGTCGATACATCCTAGCAGGTGGTTGGGACAACCCACGCTCGTTATGTCTAAGGTCCTCCTCATCATCTTAACGTCAGTCGTCTAGCAACAGGCTAAAAAGGTTTGTCAAGCATCTCCAACACATATGGAGTGCTCCTGCCTCTTCTCCATTAAAGTTTGTCAAGTTTGAGAGAAAATAGATGGCTTAACCTAGTTTGGTTAAGTCACTCTTATTGTATAGTTAAAATAACAATGATATTATAAATATACTCTTATACTCTAATACTCCCATTCAAACTAGAGCATAAATATCAATCATGTCTAACTTGTTATAAATACTAGTAAAAACATCTCCTAAACAATGTTTTTCTAAACGAAAGAAAAAAAGTAAAAATTCTAACGTTGATGCTAATCTGCAAAATCAATGATGTTGATACCAAAGTTGCAAACCGAAACAAACTCGAAAAATAGGAGGTTTTTGAGAGATCTCAAAAATGAGAAGGTTTTGAGAAATTCTCAAACCCATTAACAAAGATTTTGATGGATACTCAAACTCAGTAGAAGAGAGAGATAACATAGATGATGCCAATAAAGAAGTGTTTATTAGTAGCAAGTAGTAGAAGCTTCCACAGATAGAAGAGGAATCAACATCACTAAATTAGATGACAATATTCAACAAATCAGATAGAGCAGTAGTAGAGAAGTGGATGCACTTGAAGCATCAGTAGGCATAACAAAGAGCATAGATCAGATAATTAGCACCAGGCGACCAATAAAGATCCCAAAACAAGTGAAGTACAACATCAACAATAATATAAGAGATAAACAATAACATCAACAGCATAAGAGGGCATTACGAGGCCAGATAAGGATAGTAGCAGCAAATCATAGCACAATTATAGCAGAAACAGATACCCAGAGATGAAATTATGCTCTGCAGTGTCCAATAGAGAGATCCAGAGAATAAGAAGACTGCAACTAGGAGAGGAATAGACACCAAGTACTGCCGAAGACTTCAGAGGAGTCACAGAAGGCTAGCAACTGCAGAGGAAGAATTGTAGATAGCCTATGATAGCAAGGGAAGAGAACATGATGGAAGTCGAAGGCAGAAAAGTTGTCGCAAGGGAAAACAGGGGTAGGAGAAGGTGTCGCGAGGGCAAATGAGGGCACAGAGTAGGGCCGTCGGAGGTGGATGACAGTAGAGGAGAGGTCAGCAAGGATAGTAGGGCCTGTCGAGGATATAAACATGGGCAGTAGGGCCTGTAAAAGGCATGGAAAAGAGTGACATGTCTCTTGAAGGCATAGAAGAAGGTGGCGAGTTGATTTGGAGCATCTGGAGTCATCACAAAGTGGATTTAGGGTGTAGCAGTGATCGGGAGAGAGATCTTGAGGCAAAACAACACTTGGTAGAGAAATAATTGGGTGCACTTGATCTGGATGCATAACATGGCTCGACAGAGAGTTCTGGGGGCACAATAGGGCATGATTACATGATTTGCATGGTGCAATTTGATCTGCAAAGATGGTCGATTAGGGTTTTGGATGTTGAAGAAGGCGACAGCTACAATTTTGTTGGATTGTGGAAGATGGCAGTCAGGGTTTTGGAGATGAGGAAGAAGAAGATTGTGAGGGATGCTGGTGGCTAACCTTGTTTTTTCCTTTTTAGATGGTGGCAACTGTTTGTAGAGAAGAAAATTGTGCTTTTATATCATGTCTAGCCTGAGAGATAATAGATGACTTAACCTAGCATGGTACCACCACTCTTATTATAGAGAACAAAATTTGCCACCCCAAGAAATGATAAAGGCACATGCCAAAAAATTACAAGCGTGCCATTATTTTTTTTGGACACAGCTACCTCGTGAAAAAGTCTAAAATTCCCTTCCCTCTTTTTCCTTCTTCTTCTTCTCCTTCTTCTTTCTCAGTGAACGACGACGAGTCCCGCCGGCATTCCCCCTCCTTCCCTGCTCTCCCCATTCCTCCCCCGCCCCCTCCATCCTCTCGCCCTCCCCCATTTGGTGGGTGCCTCTCCCCCTCAACCCCTTCTCGCCTCCCCGCTGCCTGCCTCCCCGCCCCCACCTCCCGGCCTCCTCCTTTCTCCTTCCTCTCCCCTCCCTCCTCGCCCGCCTTCCCCCCGATCCCCCTTCCACCCCCAATCTCTATTCAGCTGGACTACGGCCAAACAGAGAGATCTTTGTTCAGCTAGACGTGGCCAAACAAAGATCGGGGTAGGGGGTGGAATGGGAGGAAGAGATCGAGTTGGGGGGGATCGGGAGGGGGAGAGGGAAGGAAGGGAGGTTGGGGGTCGTCGGGGAGGGGGGGTCACTGGGGTCGTCGTGGAGGGGGGATATGGGAGGGGGAGGTCGGCAGGGGGAGGAGGGGGAGGTCGTCGGGGAGGGGGACTGCGGCGAGGGGAGGGAGGTGGGGCTGAGTGCAGCCGGGAGTTCGCAGGCGGTTCACACAGAGGGGGAGAGAGGAAAGAGAAGGAGAAGAAGGGTATTTTTGAAATTTTGGGGGTGCCTTTAGCAAATTGGTAGGTGGCTTTATCACTTTTGTGGGTGGCAATATACGCCCTCCTTATTATATAGTTGAAATAATAATGATATTACAAATATACCCATATACTCTAATAAAGTTAAAATCTTACTATGATTCTTGCCTTAGTAGGCTTTTCACTACGAACAACTTGATCAAGTGTAATTGGCCTCTCCGCCAAAATCGTCTCCTCTGTGGCACTGATCAAGAGATGGCAGGTCATGTTTTGACTCACTGCTCTTATTCCTTAAAAGTTTGGTCCTCCATCAAACTTCTTTTTTACTCATCTCAGCCTTTCCCAATGTCTAACTCCAAGCTCATCTGTTGAGATTTGATTTTTCTGGTGGAAACAGCATATCCCACGCTCTTACTCAACAGTTAGGTTTCGTGTCCTAAGGTACTTACTGGTTGATTCAGCAAGAACACAACGACAGACTATTCCCCACCTGAGCTTTCCATCCTTCTCCTATCTGATCTTCGTCACTAGAAACCTGCTCCATTTTCTCGGTTATGCTTCCTTGTGCTGAAACTTCACTCTCAAATTCCAGTTATCTGATCTTCATCATATCAATTTTTTTTTCAAGGTTGTTGTGCACAATTCACTATATCAACTTTCAAATATGCACATAATATAAATGATTGTCTTGTTCTTCGTAGACTAGTGAGCTAAACGTTATGGCATTGCAGGTCTATGCTGTTCATTTCAAGTGCAACAAGAAGCTCTTGCGTTAATATCCAAATCTGTTCAATTACACCAAAGACGCATACAAGATTCAAGGCATGAGCAACGCGGTCTACATGTTGTATACAAGTCTACGGACTAATATACTATAATCTAAAATTTTAAATTGAGAATGGATCTAGTTCAACTTTTTTTCTTTGCTTGCTTGCTTGAAAAAAATAAAGAGGTACACTATACTTTTGTACGCTTCAAAGAAAAAACTTAAAAGAATACCAACCATCTACTTTAATGTCATAAATGAATGACAATAAAGCAATGTATATATGACTTATTAACTTCTCCAATTCATGGTGACTCTTTCATTTCTCTAATGATGATGACTCTTCCAATTCCATAATTTATGATGACTTTTCAACTTTTCCACTAATGTCATGAATCACATTCATTTTGATTTATAATTCCAACATGCCCCCTCAAATCAAAATGTCTTTATACCAAGCATGTCTCTTAATCTCATGAAAATTTTGCTTGATAATGACTTAGTGAATATATTTGCAACTTGCTCAGTAGTGTGGCAATATTGTAGCTCTATAGTCTTCTCTTTTGCATGATCTCGAGGAAAGTGGAACCGAGTATCAATATGCTTGCTTCTTCCATGATGCACTGAGTTTTTTGCAAGTTGGATAGCTGATTTTTGTCCACAAATATTACGGTTGATTCTTCTTATGGATGATCCAATTTCTTTAAAATATTTCGCAACCAAATAGCTTCACATACAGTAGATGAACCTGACACATACTCCGCTTCACATGAAGATGAGTCCACAACTCATTACTTCTTTGAGATTCATGAAAATGTAGTTGACCCAAGATAGAAGACGTAATCAGTAGTGTTTTTCTTATCATCTTGGTCACCTCTCCGCTCGCTATCTGAATAGCCTACTAATTTTAAAGTTTCACCATAAGTAAAATAGATCAAGATTGAGTATGCCTTTAATATACCTTAAAATCCTCTTCGCAGCTAGCCAATGAGACTCCTTCGGTGTCTCCATATAGCGACTCACTAGTTCGACTCCATAAACGATATCAAGCCTTGTGCTTGTCAAGTACCTCAGGCTGCCAACTAGAATTTTGAAGAGAGTCGAGTCTACAAAATCTCCATTTTCTTCTCTTGATAGCTTCATTCCTATGACTATTGGGGTATCACCAGGTTGCAGTTACTCATCTTGAATTTCTTCAAAACCTCCTTCATGTACTTCTTTTGAGATATAAATATCTTATCTTGTTGCTGCTTCACTTCGATGCCAAGAAAATTAGACATCAATCCATTATCCGTCATCTCAAATTCATTGAACATCGCTGCCTTAAATTCAGCAAGCATTTCAGTGCTACTTCTTGTGCACAACAGATCATCAACATAAAGACAAATTATTAGAAATTCACATTGATTGTTCCTCTTCTTGTAGATGGCATGCTCATAGGACATTTGGTGAAGCCATTTTGATGAAGAAAACCATCAATTCGGGTATTCCACGCCCATGGTGCCTGCTTTAAGCCGTACAAGGTTTTCTTCAGGCGATATACTTTGTCTTCTTATCTTTTTACCAAAAAACCTTCTGGTTGCTATACATACGCCTCTTCTTCAAGAATATCATTGAGAGAAGCTGACTTGATATCTAAATGATATATCTTCCACCTGTGATGAGTTACAAGTGAAATTAAATGTCTCACCGTGTCCAGTCGAGCACTGGTGCAAAGATTTCTTCATAGTCGATGTCGTACTTTTGTTTGTAGCCTTTCGCTACAAGTCTCACCTTGTACCGTTCAACTTCACCATCTGCTGTGCATTTGATCTTGTACATCCATTTGACACCTATTGCCTTGTGATTTTATGAAAGTATTGTCAACTCTCATGTATCGTTCTTCTGGATGACATGAATTTTCTCCTTCATTGCCGATCGCCAACAATCTTCTTCCTCAGCCTCTTGAAAAGTGAGAGGCTCATGATCAACATATAAGCAAAAGAGATTAGTCTCTCATCTTCTTCTATCTGCTCATAGATCTCCCTAAGGCTTCTTATTTTGATGAGACCTCATTGCATGACAGATTCACTGCTACTACCTTCCCCAGAAGATGGAGAATCTCTTGCAGGAAATGGTGTAGCATGTTGATGAGATGGTGGTGTAACCTCCTGTGGGAGCTCATTAGGTTCATCCACCACTATTTTCCATGGAATTGAGACGTGGAAAAACTTTGCAAAAATTGAAGAGAATTACAAGTAATTGATTAAAAAAATAAAAAATTACAAGAGCTCTTTTCTCTCAGAGTTTCTAGGGAAGTACGCCGGTGAAAGTTTGGTCAGCACGCGACTACTTTGTTCCGTTGATGATGCGAGTGATTGAGTTTTCAAGCCTTTTTCCTAAGGATTCCTTCTCGCCTGGTTCCAAAAATTCTTTGAGGAAGGAAGATCATGAGGGCATTAGCACCCTGAAAGAGAAACAAGGTTCTCCAAAAGAGCTTGAAAGCTTAGAGAATAATCTTTCTGAAAAGATCAACGAGAATCTTTAACCTCTAGCTTTTCATGGGAAAAATCCAGCCCTTAGCATGCCTAGCAATAAGCTATGTATAGGCATTATGGGATGTAACAACCCCTCCTAAAAATTAGCAGATTGATTTGGTCAATCTAATCTAGCTTCACTCCTAGGCCAGTAGAGCTTCGCGGCGACGCTAATTACAGCTAAAGCAAAGTTAGAGATCCCTGCGCTGAGTCACTTAGCCAGCTGGCTTAGGATTTGTTGCAACAATCTCTTGATTCTCTCCACTAACCCAGAGATTTGCTTTGATTCTTTCCAACTGATTGAGGAGTGATTGGATCAAGGCGAAGTTAAGATTGAGCTCTCAGTGGAGCTATTAAAAGCTTCAGGCGAAGCTAGATAAAGTTTCAGGTGAAGGTATAAATTAACTCTCAGCTGAGCTATTAAAAGCTTCAACGAAACTAGATAAAACTTCAGGCAAAACTATAAGTTAGCTCTCAGCAGAGGTGCTCTATGCTTCAGGCGAAGCTAGATAAAGCTTCAGGCGATGCTATCCCAAAGTTTCAGGCGAAACTATCAGTTAGCTCTCTGCGGAGCTGTGAAGGGCTCAGGCGAAGCTATCCCACTGCGGAGTTGAAAAGCGGAGCTAGCTCTAGTGCGGAGCTAGCTCAAAACCTCATGCAAAACTATTCCTTACCCAATCTTTTGATTCAGTTTTAACCACCTTTTGACTATCTGCTCACTTGTTTACAACCTGTCTTTTGGAAGTGTCAACCGGTTAGACATTGCTCAGCCAATCTAAGGGTTATCCGAGATCTTGTCTTTTTGGAGTGTCAACAACCACGGGTTGCTCTTTGACAGTCTCTTCATTGCTCTAGTTACATGCTTCAACTTCATTGAAGACAACGTCTCTACTAACCACTAGTTTCTTAGTTAGTAAATTGTAGAGCTTGTATGCCTTCGCCTCCTCGCTATCTCCAATGGAAATGTATTTTTCACCATGATTGTCAAGTTCTTCCTTTTGACTTCAGGTATTTGAGCATATGCAACACACCCAAAAATTCGGAGGTGTGCGGCACGTGTAACCACTCCATGCCTCTTAAGGAGTCTTGCCCTTCACTTGCTTCATCAGGCACCTATTGAGCAAGTAAGTTGAACACGCCACAACTTCCGCCCAGAACTGCTTCGGTAGCCGCTTTTCTTTGAGCATGGTTCTTATCATGTCAAGAATGATGCGTTTCTTTATTTCTGTGATGCCATTTTGCTGTGGTGTATAGGTAGTAGTAAATTATCTCTTTATGCCTTACTCTCTGCAATATTCTTGAAACAAATTTGAGGTGTACTCACCACCTCGATCAGATCGGAGAGTTATTAGCTTGTGGCCACTCTGCTTCAACAGGGCTTTAAACTTCTTGAATGTAGTAAAGATATCAGATTTTTCTTTAAGAATATACACCCACAATTTTCTATTGAAATCATTAATGAAGATAATAAAATATCTATTACCTTCTAAAGAGATGAGATCTTGTGGTCCGCAGATGTCAGTGTGAATAAGTTATAATGGTGCCTAAGCTCTTCACGACTTTCCACTGGGAAAAGGAAGTCATGCTTACTTGCCAATTATGCAAACTTCACAAGTATAACTCAGTAGATCGATTGTAGGTAAACCTCGTACCATGTCGGTTGTAGATAGTAGCTTCAGACCACTGAAGTTTAGATGACCAAAGCCAAGATGTCACCTCCATGACTCATTCTTCATGAGTCTTTGAAAACACTTCTCAACTTTCGTGTTTAGATGCAAGAAAAACATGCGGTTTCTTGTCATCTTAACACAAGTTATGAGACCTCATTTTGTATTTTTCAACCAAAAATGGTTGTTCTCCATACCTCCTTTTGCATTTTTCAACCAAAAATAGTTGTTCTCCATATATACTTTATATCCTTTTTCGAGTAATTGACTGATACTGAGAATATTACTATTCATGTTAGGAATGTAATAAACATCGTAAATATACTTGGGGTTACCAATCTTTTGGTACATTTTGATCTTTCTTTTGCCTTCAATAGGGAGTTTTGAAGAATCTTTCAAGCTCACACTTTCATGAACTCCTTCTGCGAGTTCCATGAAAAGTTCTTTCTTTTCGTACATGTGGTTGCTAGCACCCGAGTCAAGGTACCAAATATCATTATGAACACTTAAATCATCATGAGTAAGAAGAAGAGTAGAGTTATTACCTACATCATTTGTTGCTTCGGTGAGATTGGTAAGATCTTCAGTTCTGTGCCAGCAATCCGAGCATAGTGTCCAGATTTTTGACAGTTGTAGCATTGGAGTTCTTATTATTTTCACGTCCAGAGGTAAATCTTTCCCGATTGTTTCGTCCTCGACCTCTGAAGCTTTGGACCTCCACTTGATTTTGAGTGGTTTATTTTGGGGACCACGTCCTCTACCTCTACCACGACTATGACCACTACTACGCGAGTCTTGATCATTTAGAGACAATTTTGACTCTAATGCTTGTTCAACACTATGAAACTAGTCTTCTTTTTCATGTGGTATTCATGTACTTGGAGATATCCCAAAAGCTCCTCCATTGAGATCTCCTCCAATTTTTTTGACTCTCCAATTATCGTCACTACTTGCTCGATCTTTGATGTGAGAGATCAGAGCAATTTCTTTATCTTAAAGGTATATATGGAGCAATTTCTCCTCAATTGCTAAGATGGAGAAATTGCTCACTAAGATCGGAGCAATTTCTCCATCTTAGCAATTTTCCAACCAAGAACTTTGATGTGAGGGATGTGAGGGATCGGAGCAATTTCTCTATCTTTTCTACATTTTTTTTTCATTTTATTCACAATAAGCAGTAATCGTGAATAATAATCAGAGATTTTTTTCTTCATCTATCATTTGAGTAGCTTCAAGATCGCTCAAAGTTTGGAAGCGAATTCGCTTCACCCGTTCGACTCCTTTGTAAATGGTAGTAAGAATTTTTCATGCTTCCTTTCTCGTCGTTGCTTCGGTAACTCTCTCGAGGTAGACTCGTCCAACTCTTGATAAAATAGAAAATGAGCCTTGCTATCCTTCTTTCTTTGTTCTCTAAGAGTCTTCTTCTCTTCAACAGTGTAGGCGGCTTCTACTGCCAGTGTGGGTTTCTTGAACCCATCAATGATCAGCTCCCACAACTCTTGAGAACTAAATAAAGCTTTCATTTGAATTGACCAACTCTCATAATTATCGTTTGATAATTTGGATACTTGAGGATTGACACGGTTATTGGTGGAGGCCATAAGGAAAAGAGAAAATGGAAGAAAAAATTGAAATGACTCTGATACCAATTATTGTATACAAGACTATGGACTAAGATACTATAACCTAAAATTTTAAATGGAAAATGAATCTAATTCAACTTTTCTTCCTTGCTTGCTTATTTGCTTGAAAAAACAAAGAGGTATGCTAGTCTTTTATAGGCTTCAAAGAAAAAATTTATAAGAATACTAACCATTTACTTTAATGTCATAAACAAATGACAATAAAGCAATACTTATATCACACTTTAACTTCTCCAATTCACGATGACTCTTTCATTTCTCTAGTGATAATGACTCTTCCAATTCCACAATTTATGATGATTTTTTAACTTCTCCACTAATGCCATGAATCACATTAATTTTGATTCATAATTCCAACACCACATAGATCACATAAAGAAGCACTGCTACGGAAACCATTCTACTGTTAATCCGTACGGCATCATCCCTGTTGGTTCTAGTACTTCTCTTCTCCTCATGACTGAGAAAGATTTGGCCACTAGAACTTTTGTTCTTATCAAGGCATTCTTCTGATCGGTTTTTTTTTTCAGTGACTGTATAATGTATGTGCTTATTACTCTGATGTTGGTCGTGTGATGTATCCTATACAATGTATACATGTCCTTGACTTTCCTGTTGAGTTAAATAAAACCTCTGTTTAATATCTTGAAATACTTGTGGCCTCTCAGTTATCAAGACTAGTCAAATATTTATGATTCAAGTTCGTTGATTGTTGTATTTGTTGGAAAGAGGGAGATTTGTACTGAGGAAGATGACCCAGACCGTCAAGGGATTGTCGAGGAAGTCGGCGACAAGAGACGACGGAAGAAACAGCAGCAGAAAACAAGCAGCAGCAGCAAAACAGGTTCTCCGGTCGACCGGGCCGGTCGACGGACGTGCACAACGTGCACAGGTCTAGGCGGTCGACCGGACCGGTCGACCGCAGGAGCCTGACTGACAAGGCCAACTCTCTTGTTGGAATCGGTCGACCGGACCGGTCGACCGGTAGAAGGGTCGGTCGATCGGTTCGGTCGACCGACAGTCGGGTTTGGGCTGAAATCTGCAGTCGGAAACCTGTTGTATTTAAGGGCTGCTAGGGTTTTCTAAGTAGGTAATCTTGGAGGTAATCTTGTAGAAAAACCTGCGAAATTAGGAGGCTTAGGGTTCTCTTGTATTGAGAGAGGCTAAGATCCATTGTAATCATCTTTCCAAATAAAAAAATCTCCTTTGATTGCCCCGAGGACGTAGGCACGTTGGCCGAACCTCGTTAGATCTTGGTGGTTTGCGATTGTGCTTCTTCTAGTTGTGATTTCATTGTTTTGGTGATTGAGATCTATTGGATCCTCTAAGGGTTGTTGTCTGTCGCGCACAACAAGTGGTATCAGAGCGTCCAGGTTACGCTTGGGATATTCTGAAGATTCGAAGGGCTCCAGATCTGATCAGGTGGAGATCGTGTGTCGATCTCAGGTCAGAGGCATTGGTGTTCAAGGAGATTGTGTGTCGATCTCAGGTGGACGCAGGGAGGGCTCGTTGAATCAGGGGTGGAATAGATCTGGTGAGAAACTCAAGCTAGGGTTTCAAGGTAGAGGTAAAAATCACTTTTTTATCTCAGAAATAGATCTATTTTGCAAGTATTTGATCTTCCGCATAGTTAGAGGGTCAAGGAAAGGATCTCAATGGCAGAGGAATCTAAGTCTGTTAAAACAATGAATAACTCCAGGATTGAAGTTGTTAAGTTCAATGGAACTAACAATTTGGGATGTGGAGGTGTGAGGTTATGGATGCATTGAATGCACAGAACCTCGAGGACACGCTCCTATTGGAGAGGAAGAAGAACACAACCACCGAGGAAGAGTGGGCAAAGATGAACAGATCGGCATGTGGCTTGATACG